>BQKN01067834.1:0-22452 GCA_022839385.1 Asparagus kiusianus | reverse complement strand
GTTTATTCTTTACTGCATTATTTTATACTTAATGATATAATTTATTTCTGCGTATCCTAGTAACAAGCACACAGGAAGCACACATAATATAGCAGCACAATGGCAAACGACTAAAAATTTGTCATTTTGAAGTTTGAAGCAAACGGAAGAGTGGAATCCCATTTAAAGGACGGCCAACTTGTACAGTACAGCAACGGGTACACAGCGCGAGTTATCTGAACGGTTACGAGGTCTCAATATGACTCCCGATTCAATTACGGACTAAATAATGATAATAATAATAATAATAAATACAACAAGAGAAGGAACCGACCATGAGGCAATTTATTTGTGTTGTTGCTTGTTCACAATGCACAACTCTGCGGAAGCATTATTGATGTAGACCAAAAAAATAATGTTAATAAGGGCGCGTTTGGTTGCGTTAAAAAGTTGTTGAAATGGGCAGAAAGCTTGTCAAAACTGACAAAAACTGTCAGTTTTAACAGGCTTTCTTGCAAAAACGCCCCTAAAAATGACGTTTTTGCAAGAAAGCCTGTCAAAACTGACAGTTTTTGTCAGTTTTGGCAGGCTTTCCCAAGCCCTCTTCAACAACCAAACGGGCCCTGAGGATACAAATGAGGCTCTTGTCAGATGAAATGTTGAGCTAGTTACTTAGTTTGTATAATAGGCAATTAGGGCAAGTGTTAGGGGTCTGATAAACAGCTTTCTCATAGGCTGCTCGGTCTTACGTTGGATGAGATCGATCCTAATATGGGTTTATATAAGCCGATGCAAAATGATAGTAATACCAATGAGTACTATATCTATATCTGATATCCAATTGAATATGGATATTAAATTTTCTATCTAATTTTATATGAATATGGATATAAATATCATTTTTTTTTCCTAATTTGCATTGGATGTGGAAATATATTCATATTGGTTTTTTAAAAAAAGGAATATGCATACAAACGTCTAAATATTGTTCTTGACTAAACGGTTGAAAATATTTTGTCCATAGGCATAGACTAGTGACTTTGAAGTTGATTTCAATAATCCAGTAGTTAAACTCTACGTTTTGGATGTGCCAACTAGTTTGTGAACTCTGATTTGCAAATTTTATTATATTTAATATTGTACTTGCATCACATAATTTGTATACTTTTTAATCTTACCAATCCTGCTCATCTGATAAGTATTGGAAGCCAATTTTCCTACTTCCAGACAGTAATGGTTTCTGTTTTGATGGATAATATATGTAGCTTCCTTTATTAAATCATATTTGTATATTTTATTGGATTATATTTGTAAGTATTTGTATGCCTGATTAGAAAATGAATTGAGGTGTTTTAAATATAGTACTTGATCTATATCCAATTCATCTTCTACAAATATGCAACACATAATAGCATCACAAATTTTCCTTACAATTAGTTGGTCCAACTTAAAGTTTAAGAGCATCGGCATGCGTTGTAATTAGTTCGACAAAGGAACCTGTAGAATAATATCACAAATTAAACTTCAAGAAGATCGCTGAATTAAAGTTAGTTATGCTACTAATATTCTTCACTGTTATCCGTGAATTGGTTTTTCTAAAAAAATTTATCATAGTCGATTACTAATATACTATAGTATCAAAGCATATGGCGTGTATATTTTCCTCTAATTCTTGATCTTCCCAATTGTATGTGTCTTTTTAATGCAGATTAAGATCACAAATTAAATTGATAAAATCTACTGGTCATGTAGAATCTAAAGAAAATTGCATATGCTATCAGATGTTAGGGGGAAAGCGGGGAGGCATCTCGCATGAAGGTGCAATCAAGAGATGGATGTTACTAGGATCACACTAGCCTTACCATCATGATGATGATATCCAATACTTAACATTGATTAACTTAATCTCCAGTAGCTGATTTTTTATTAGGTTGAATGCACTGTTTAATTTCTATGTTCAACGATCCCATATGTTGTCCAATTTCAATGTTCGAAGAGGATGATGTGCATCATTTTGTTGCAAATAACATTTACTCACAAAGATCATCACGTATATCAGATGCCCTATAAAATGTATGCTTAATTAGTTGTTTTGCTATTTTCTGGAGGGATTCATGCACAAGGCATTGTGAAATGAAGATGTAAGTGAAAGTTAATGCATAAAACTGAATAGAGAATTAGATTCGTAGAACTAGCAAATAAGTAATTAGACATGAGAGGAGTTACCAATGTGGAAGATAATGAGACATGACCATGGCTAAGATTAGTTTCTGTAGATGTTCCCTTGTTATTTTTCTGATGAAGGCGCTTGGTGTGTACCTTATTCCGGCCAGTTTTAATTACCCTGTTGAGGAATTTAGATGTTATGAACAAAACCAGGCTATAATACCGGTGAAGTTGAATATTTTGCAATATTCAAAACTCATAACATTGGAAGTACAAAAAAAAATTAAACGTAATAGGTGGGCGTTTATATTGTGTGATAACAGGCCATGAATCTCTGCACAAAGAAAATCCATGAAACAACATTTGATTTGGAAATTGTTGAGGTAAACAGAGCGCAAAAACAAGTGTTTGTTTCTTCCATAAACTACAAAAATTTTGCCTTGCGTATATTTGAAGTCCTCCAGAATTTCCAGGCATCAAATGTTTAATCACTAAAATTATTAGATCTAAACTGCCTTCTTGCCTCCAGCGTACAGTTATTTCGCACACTCACCAAGAACGAGGAATTGTAAACAACTCCTCAGCCTACTCTATCTGCCACAAGCAATGGCAATCTGCAAATGATCTGGTGACTGCAGCCACAAGCAATGGCAATCTGCAAATGATCTGGTGACTGCAGCCACAAGCTCATAGTATTAGCACTGGCAAAAACTGTGTATTTTTGCCCTGATGAAATTGTCATGCAATAAATGCTCTCAGTTTGTGCATATAGACATAACAAAAACTCATCTTAGTTCACATGATGCAGTCATCGGAAACGGGGTCTCGATCACAGAACAGCATTACACATGCCAACGGGTGGAAAATCGATTTATCTGCCTGATATCAGATTGAAACTGCCAGCTACTCTAAGCCTACTCCTTAGTTCAGATTCATACTCTCATCTGAGAACATTTCTGTCAGTTTAGAGCATTGGGATTCAGAATAGGAACTTCCCTTGGGAGAGAGAGAGAGCCAAAATAAAACTAAATCGAGTGATGTCGTTCATTGATCTCCCACGGTGTCTCCTTTCATCATCCACCTTTGCCTTACGACACTTCAGTCCACAAATGAATAAGTATGTTAGCAAGGCAATAAAATACTTGGATGAATACTTTCTAAATTTTCTATCTTTCCTTCTTTCTTTCTTTCCTTCTTTTTTCCCCGACAAAAGATCCTTACTCAAAGGAAGTATACATATTGAGCATTGCCATTCATGGCAGACTATGCATATTGCGGATGAGAATTCGTAATTACTCTTATGAACTTCTAATACTGGTCTAATTTTAACTTTGCTTATTCTATACTTCACTCTCTTAAAGCCATGTAAAGGTGAATTCTTGAGTTTGTGTTAAAAAAGGTTTAACTGCGAATAGACCCATGTACTATTACCCAATTGTATATAGAACCCCTGTAGCTCTATTTGTGCAGATAGACCCGATGTACTATCTGCCCAAGTGGGGATGAACGCTCTCATGAACTTCTTCAGACTCATTTAAGAGTAAAAAATAGCAATTGGACATCCTCACCAATAGGACCAAAGGGGATCTTTCCACCTCTTCAAAAAGTTTTTTTTTACTCTTTTTAGTGTTAAAAAAAACCACTCAGGGGTCTATCCCCACAAGTTGGTTACATGAATCTATTTGCAATTGGACGATAGTAATGGGGGTCTGTCCTTAATTAACCCTTAAAAATGCATGTTGAAAGGAAACAATGTGTTCTCTCTCTCTCTCTCTCTCTCTCTCTCTCTCTCTCTCTATATATATATATATATTTATAAATATACACTAAAATTTAATCCAATAGAAAAGAAGGCACAAAAATTCAAGAAAAGGAAAATATAAGCAAACAACACTGAACAGCCAAACACAAGCCTCTTTGCTTCTGGTTGACGCATTTTATCTAACAGTTGGAGTTCAAATATTTCAGACATAAATAGGGCAAAAGATACTAATGCTCAAGTTAATAGCGAGCATTTATGAAATTTAAATGATAAGAATAATTACAAAACTTACACGTCATAAAACTCTGTGATTTTTCCCTTGGTGAAAGCAAAACTTGGGATTTAATTCAGATTCATAGAGTGAAAATATCTGTGAAAAAATATCAGGTCTCAGGAATGAGTAGAAATTAATGAAATTACAATTTCCACTTCTCATACATTGTGTCAAACAAAACCTCTTTTTGTAATCTACCACAGTCATTCTCACTTCGCCTTCATTCTCACTTTTATGCGAAAATGAGCGGGGGATGGTAAGGAATGGACATTGTGGATAGAAAATACTTTAGTTCTAAATATGTTCATTTCCACTTTATTCCGTAAGGGTCTGTTCGTTTATTTCCTAAAAACCAAGAAATGGAAATGGAAAAGGTGAAAATCTCAAAAAGTACTATTTCCTCCATTTCCATCCCTAAAACTCACCCGCAACATCCAATAAAATATTATTTTCATCCAACAACTCATCCACATCATCTAATAAAATATTATTTTCATCTAACCACTCATCCATCACATCTAATAAAATATTATTTTCATCTAACCACTCATCAATCACATCTAATAAAATATTATTTTCTCACCCGCAACATCCAATAAAATATTATTTTCATCCAACAACTCATCCACATCATCTAATAAAATATTATTTTCATCCAACAACTCATCCACATCATCTAATAAAATATTATTTTCATCCAACAACTCATCCACATCATCTAATAAAATATTATTTTCATCTAACTACTCATCCATCATATCTAATAAAATATTATTTTCATCTAACCACTCATCCATCACATCTAATAAAATATTATTTTCATCTAACTCATCCATCATATCTAATAAAATATTATTTTCATCCAAACATCACTCAATTCATCTCTTCTCATCATTTCAAATCACTCATATCATCTAATAAAATATTATAACAATTCACCTCATCTCATTAACATTTTATTTCTTTGTTTTCATCCCAAAAAGTTGTGAAAACACTTTTCTTAAGTGTGGGTCACACCACCCAATAATACAATGACAACTCATCTCATCTCATTTCATTTCTTATTTTTAAGAATGAACCAAACAAAAGAAAACAACAAACTACAAGAAATAGGTTTCTTATAATTCATTTCCTTATTTTTTTCGCTAACCAAACAACATCAAAACTAGTTTTCTTAAAAAATCACTCACATCATCCAATAATAATGTGACAACTCATCTCATCTCATCTCCATTTCTTTGATTTCCTTCTTTTTTTAGCCAACCAAACAATTCAAAAACCTATTTTTCTTAGAAATAGGTTTCATTTTCTTTGATTTCCCTCTTTTTTTGGGCAAACGAACAGACCCTAATAAACTATATTCAAACATAAGAATGGAAATGGACATTTCATTTTTACATTAATTCCGTTTTATTTCTTGCTTCATTCCATTCCTATTCAGTATAAACATTGGTGTCAAGGTTTTAAGTAATAAAACTAGGGCTGGAAGAATAATTTGGTCCCTATACTAGAGCCTCATATTCAAACTGGTTATCGTACTTCTATTTTCTTAACTTAAGTCTTTATATGTAAACTTAGTCCCTTTTTTAACATCCGTTAGAAATTGAGAGTTAATCTTTCATTTATGACCACACCGCCCTCAGGAGGTAGCATTAAAATGTTTACCCTTCACTAAAACTCCAAAATTTGTCACTAATTTCAGCAATTCAGAGACTTCCTCATGTGAAAAATTTCGGCATTGTGAAGGTTTATTGAAAGTAATTAAATCTACTTCTTTGTTTCTTTTCATCTCTTGAGATAAAATTGTACTAGTACTCAAACCACCACCCCATCAATTTACTTACCTTGTTGATGATCATATATAATAGTCATCTTCCTCCTAGATTTCTGATTCACAATCGTCATCTTTGGTTTCTTATTCAAGCCTTGCATCATCCACAAAATCCTCTTCTGCAAATAGCTCGGAGACGGTTTGGAGTCTGATAGATACAGAGCAAGGGGGGCTTGTAGTCATAACAATAATAACATCTCTTGTTTCCTACTTTTGTTTCTCATGCTTCTGTGAATATAATAATGAATAAGATATATTTTATATATTTTGTATTAATATTTAAGGAAATTGATTTTGCAGTTTCTCTTCCCAACATATATAAACAGGTAGTTAAAAATATGTTAACAACTTGCGTACCTTATAACCCTTTATCATTTTTAAACCAGTTTGACGGTGGAAATTGAGAACAGGTTTTTTTACAAATATGGATTTTTGCAACATAAAGGATCAAAAAAAAAAAAAAAAAAAGGAAACGGTGGAAATTGCAAATTGGAAAATTGAGGAGGGTCCAACAGAAACAAATGTGAATGTCTTTTGTTGTTTCACAAGTTACCGTACCCCCGTTGTAGGCTTCTCACGCATCGTGTTCTTCCGCCCTTTTGACGCTAGCCGAGGGGGACGCCCGTGGTTTGGAAGGAGATTGAGAAATTGATGGGTTTGGAGACGTGAGGATAATATTGTCTTTTCGAATATTACTTAATAGAACATTTATGGTGTGTTTGGGAGTTTACTAAGGAAAAGGAAGGAAAGGTAAACAACGGGAAGGGAAGAGAAGAGAATTGTAATATGTTGTTTGGGAGTTGAGTAAGATGAATGAAGGTGAAAGGAAGTAAATATATGTAAATTTACATAAATGACTTTATACTAATAACACATCAGTCCTTTTATTTGTTTTGATGGGGGTAAGAATGTTATTACACACATTTACCCTCCTTTACCCTCCTCTACCGCCCAAATCGGATGGGAAAGAAAACCAAACAATTTTAACCTCCTTTCCCCTTCCTTCCTCCTCTCTACCCTCCTTAAAAAAAACTCCCAAACAAGGTAAAAGCCACATTTCTCTTCCCCTCCCCATCTCTACCCTCCATCCAAACAGGGCATTAGAGGAGAGTTTAAAAAGCACTAAACTGTTATTTGACAATATGTACAAGGATTAAGTTGAGAAAAAAAAAAGTGGAGGACCAATTTGAGTTTGAGGTCATATAGGGACCAAATTTGCCTTTTAGCCTAAAAACTAGACTTCAATCAATATCAAAAGAAGTGAGGTTTGATTATATGTCGGTTCTCATGTTAAACGTCCAGTTAAATTCTAGGTTAATTAGCAATTAAATACCAAAGAGTTTTGCCATTTTTTGCATGGATATACTCTCAGGCCCCGTTTGGCAAAGGGTTAATGAAGAGGGGTTAAAGAGAAGGATTAATGTACTTAGCCCATTTGATAATCCGAAGGACTAAATTATTAACCCGTTAAATAAGTTTTATTTTAGCCCTTATGATCGGTTTTAGTGTTTGGGAATAACAATGATTTTGACTATTTTCTTTATAATTAGAAGGGTTAACTCTTATTCCATCTAAATAGGAGTATTAGTAAACCCCTCATTTTGAGGGGTTAACTCATTTTAACCCCTCTAGAGGGGTTAACTTAACCCTTCTATATTTTTTATGTTTGGCAAATTATGGAGGGTTAACTCACTTTAACCATTATATAGATTTGTTATGTTTGGCAGGTTAAGAAGGGGTTAAGTCTCCTTAACCCCTCACTTAACCCTTTGCCAAACGGTACCTCAAGTATTTTCTGCAACATCTATGGCCTAAAAGGTTTTAAAATTTGTGGTTTAATATCTTCTGTTATGCCAATGTAAGTCGTGATACTCACGTTCTATTTTTTTAGAAGTTTCAATATTTGTTTTTTTGTTAAATTTGTTATTAGAAACCTAATCCAACAGAGAATCTGAATAAATTTAACACTAAATTTAACAAAAAAACTTAAGAGGTAGAAAGTTCAACAATTAACACGTAAGGGGCACAAAAGAAATTTCGAGAATTATCCCCACATTTTTATAACAAAAAAAATGTATTAAATTGCAAAATTAAGAAACTTTACAAAGCACATAAGCGCAACCAAGCAAGTGAGAGTATGTAAGTGCAAAGCACCGAGAACTCTGTCTATGCAACTGCTGAATAGCCTAAATTCTACCCAAAAACCATCCATCCATTAAAAAAAAGAAAAAAAGGAAAAAAACAAATAAGGAGGAAAAAAGATCTTGCTGGTGAATATGCAATTATAAACTAGTATTGGGGTCTAAGTAACAAGGAGACGAGGAAGAAAAGGGTTAAAAAAAAAAAAAAACCCGAGAGAAACAAAAGTCCGTGGTTGACCGCAGCACCTAAAAAAGAGGTCAGTCCAACCTCGAAGATTCTCCCCCAAAATCCTTGGCTCAAAATCGCTCTCCCCTCCACCAATGTCGTCCTCCTCCAAAGAACCCCAGCTCTCCAATCCCCTCCTCGCCCAATCCCAAAACCCAACCTACGGAATCCCAATCCAGGAACCACCTCAGACCTACATCCTCCTCCCCTACCTCCGCCGCCGCCGCCGCCGCTGCCGCTGCTGCTCCTCCCTCCTCTCCTCCTCCTCCCTCCTAACCCTAACCCTAACCCTCCTCCTCTCCGCCACCGCCCTCTTCCTCCTCTTCCCCTCCGACCCCGCCGTCTCCCTCGCCCGCCTCCACCTCCGCCATCTCAGCGTCTCCTCCCACCCGAACCCTAAACTCGACATCAACCTCGCCCTCACCGTCAAAATCCGCAATCGGGACTTCTTCTCTCTCGATTACAACTCGATCGTGGTCTCCATCGGGTATCGTGGGAGGAGGCTGGGGTTTGTGACGTCCGATGGAGGGAAGATTAGGGCAAGGGGGGTCTCGTACGTGGATGCCGAGCTGGATCTTGATGGGATTAGGGTCATCAGTGACGCGTTTTATTTGATTGAGGATATTTTGAAGGGGTCGATCCCGTTCGAGACTGTTACCGAGGTTGATGGGAGGCTGCATGTGCTGTTTTTCGATATTCCTGTTGATGTAAGTTTGAGTTTTCTCTAGAAGCCTTTTACCTCCCTCTTCCATTATCATGCTGGTTCTAAGGTGGAAATATATGATTTCTAATGTTAAGCATGCACTAGGAGTTCATAGTTTGGATTATTCAGAATAAGAAATTTGAGATTACTCAGAGAATCAAAATCGACCATACATTGCGTTTTATCATATAATAACTCACCATGGCAGTGGATGGATATCGTTATGCCACTACAAGTGTCTTGCAAATTCAATAAAAATTGTGTAGCTTGGACCTTAGTTCTTATATTTAGTAGGATTGCAGTCGTATGATAAGGACATATATTTCTTGTTGGATTAGACTTGCTCCTTGAAGTAGTTTATACTGATAATTGCATTATTTAGAAAGTTTACTGCATACTGTTCGATGTATAAATGCGGGAATCTCTTTTACTTGTTTTACTTAGAGCATATATGAGATCACATGTAATTGTTTCCCATAAAGAAAAATAAATGCATTGAATTTGGGATCATTTGGATACAAGGAATGTGATACTTAATTGAGTAGCCTCAGGAGTGAGCAACATGAAATAACTCAAAAGTTGCCTACTAATGAGAGTTCATTGTTGAGTTTGAAATTGAAATCAAATCCTCCCTCCCACATCATCATCATCATCATCATCAACATCAAGACTCAGTATAAGATTTTACAAAATTCTGTGATTGGATTATATTGCTATAAATTGTTGTTATTAGTGGTATTTGAAGTTGTGGACAATAGATATGCTTGCTATAAATGTTAAAACTCTGGTTCATGAGTAACAAACCTATTAGACCTACTGTGGACATGCAATTGAACCTTGTTGAACCATGGATCTACACTGGCCCGTGAATCTCCTTGACCTAAACATGTTTGAAACATTGTCTTAACAAGTGGTTTGCCTACCCAGCTAGGCGCTTGCCTAGGCCTAAGCGGTACTTAGGCTACCTTCAAGGTCTTAGGAACATCTAGGGAAATATGAACCGCTTTCGTTGTCTGCACACATCAAAAAGGGATGTATTGCTCGCCTAAGCATAGTGATAGATGAAGAGAAAGACTTAGCCAAAATGGATCGAATCAAAACTCTATATCAAAGTCCATCTTGGGTAAACAACGAGGATATGGTTTTGAATCTTCAAAAAGAAATTAGGAGCTTGGTCCGGCGCCCAAAAGTGCCTTTTCTAAAACGTTCTAAAAGGGGGTGAGTAATGTACGACGCATGGTGGAAAAATTCATGGGACAATAGGATCATCATGAGTTAAACGCGGAAACTAATGTATTGTTGATTTGATCTCGAAGAACAGCGAATCTGCATTGTTGACTTGACCGAAAGAAAATGCAATCTCTCTCAATCTGGAAAGTAGAATAAGACATAATAAATGAAATTGTCCATCTCAGTGACATTGAGCTAACTAGATTGGCAAACTCTCGAAATCTCATCATTAGTATCGGTACTTGGTAGAATTTTGAAATGATTCAGCTTTCAGGTTATTTTCAGTAATGAATTAGGATCTTATTTAGATTAGAAAACGAATTCTGTTTGATCTCAAATTTGATCGATTGATTTTCTTCAGTCATAGACTTTTTTGAATTAGTTTTTATATTTTCTATTTTCTTAGGAATTCTATTCCTATTAGAAGTAACCTATTTTTTCTATTTAAGAAGAAGGATTATGAACGCTATATGGGCAAATCACTTTTTATCAGTAATATTCCTCTTTTAATATTTCTTCATGAATTCAAAGTTCTTTGTGAATTCATAGTACACCCTTTGGTGGATTCCTAGGTTTTCACTTTTGTGTTGCATTAATTGGTATATTAGAGTCCTGTTTCTCTGGTCCGATGACAGATGATGCCCGTGTTATCATGGTTAGTTGTAAGAGATAACTTGCGTTGACATTAGAACACTTGGAACTGTGATGAGGTTGAGATGTGTTGATGGTCGCTAAAGACAAGATCTAACTCCGATATAAATCAAACACGATGATAATAGAGGCTACAAAAGATGGAAGAATATTATGATGCTGGAAAATGTAAGATACTATCCTTCAATGAAAAACTTCACACAAAGGATCTCCTTGATTGGATTGCCAAGATGGAAAGATATTTTGAGTACATGATGACCCTAGACGATTAGAAGGTTAAGTTAGTGGTCAACCAACTTAAAAATAAAAGCATCTGCATAGCGGGACAAAGTACTGATGAATCAATGCAGTCAATTGAAGGATCTAGTTCGAACATGGGTGAAGATGAAGAAATTATTGAAAAACTATTTCTTGCCTTCTGATTACAGACAAGATTGTGTATCTTTGCAAATACTTTTATCTTAGATGCAACATTCAGTTTAGCCAAGAGGAGTGAGCAACATCTTGGAAAGAATAAAAGCCTCATCATGGATGTCTTCGAAAGTTCCTACACAAGTTATGATCGTGGTGAGACTAAGAAACCACGGTCCGTCCCTGAGCAAGACTCTGGAGTTGTGAAGAGCATCAAAGCTACAAACAAGGTTGCATTAGTTAAAATCTCATAATCTACCAAGTGGCGTTCTTCAAATCAATGAACAATGTTCGAATCTACGTAGAAATATTGAAAGAGGAATATCATTTCATAAAAATTGATCTACGCATAGGTTTTTTAAATTTTCTTCAACTCCTAATGGGAATAAAATTCCTTAAAAAATAGAAAAATATCAAAACTACTTTTAAAAGACAATGATTGAGGAAATCAATAGGTCAAATATGAGATCAAGACAGATTTATTTTCTAATCCTAACAAGACTTTAATTTGTCACTAAAAGTAACCTAAAAGCTGAATATTCTTGAAATTCTGCTAAATACGAGTACTGTTGATGAGATTTTTAGAGTATGCTAATCTGGTTGACTTCGTCTCATCAAGCTAGGCAATTTGCATCTATTATATGTCTTACTCTGCTTTTTGATTTTAGGGGATATTTTCTTTTCTTGCGATCAAGTTAACAATGCATCTATATTCACTTTTCTTCGCAATGAAGTCAACAATGCATCCGTATCCACGTTTGACTTTTGTCGATCCTACTGTCCCATGAATTTTCCATGATACTGTCCTATACCAATGAACTAATGATTTGTTATGGAAGTTTATATTAAACTCTTCAGGGTAAGTAGCATAAAGCTAAAAAGTGCCTAAAAGAGCAAGTTTCAGACGAGACCATCTTGGTTACCTAATGCACTTGTTAGTGATCTTCTTGATATTTGGTCCTTGTGACTTGTCATGGTTTAGGCATTTACTTTTTGTTTCTGTTTTTTTTTTAAATTTGTACATGAGGTTCAATGATAGGGAGTAGCATGAAGGCTTCGATCGGGAGGCGAGAAATCATCGATGTCTTGGAGGAATGGGGTTAAAATCCATGACAAATCGTAAGGAGGGTACTGTTCATTTGATGAATAGTGCGCGGATTAGTGTACATCTCTTATTTATAGGAAAAGATGGCAGCTAAACACTTAAGCAAGTAAATAAAAATCCTCATTAAATCAAAACCTAATAAAACTTAAAGATACAATCAAATAAAATCCTAGCTAAAAAAAAAAGATTTTAAAATCAAATCCTAAAGAAATCCTAACTAAAAAGAAGATCACATAGGATCAAATCAAATATTACTAAAATTAAAAATTTTCTAATAGACTTTAAAATCTTTTGATAGACTATCCATGCCCTGCATCATTCAATCAACCATATGGTCGGTCCTTAATGAGGAAGTCAATTAGTGAGGTAGCGATAGGTGTAAATGCTGTCTTATTCTCATTTCCTTTCATTGAGTGTTTGGTAAGAAGAATACAGAAAGCCAACTGCATATGGTTTTGAAAAGGCCTGAATTTGGTTACAATTTTTCTCATCATGTCGTTACAATTCCGAAAGCTTAAACATTTAAAACATCATCAAATGTTCATGATTAGCGGTTTATCTAAATGTCAATTAATTGATATAAATTCTCAGCTTTAATACTCCTTAACTCATAAATTTGTAGATATGGAAGCAACAATCTTTTATTCTGCCTCCTTTTTTGTAGGGGAGGATTTCTTGCTCGGTGTATGTAAATCCAGACAACCAGACCGTTGTTCGTCAAGACTGCTATCCTGAGGTGAGTCATTTTTCTATTAAACTTGATATGGAATGATTGTTAGCCAATATCTGATTATTGTTTGCTTCTGAATTCATGCAGTGATGGTCGATATGCGTGTGGGTAGAGGATCCCTTTAACTATGGGCCATGCATGATGTGGTTACTAGGGTATTACTCTTTTGTCTCCCATTATGGTTAGCCAGCAGGCATAACTAGACGTATCTCTCGTAGCATATCTATGAGTGAATATATTGTAAACTGGCAATGCTTATCTATGTGAGTAGTGAATACATGATTGAGACCCTCCTAGAGCCTTAGTTCTTTTCTCGATAATTCCTTCTAGCTTCAAATGTGTTGTTTGTGTACAGCTACACACTTTTTACTGCCTTCTCCTGAATGGGATCGATTATTGTGAATATTTTTGCTTCGTACTATCTGTCACTCTAACGCATGTATTATGTTAATAGCCAACTGTGTCTTATTTGTATATTGCTACAATCTTGTGTGGATCTAAAACTTAAAACGAAGAGCATATTTGTTCTTAAAATGAAGCGCATATTTGTTGTTCTTTTTTGGCATGTTTGGTGTGGCACATTATTTTCACTGCAACATGTTCTTCTTAATGAAATGCGTCATTCACTTGCTTTAAATTTTCTACCGCTAGGAATCTCAAGCAGTAGTCACAACAATTTCATAATCTAAGGGAAAATATTAGTTGGAAGGGAGCCAGTCTTCTACTTGGGTCATAATTGCTGTCTCTTGTAGAATATAGATTGAAATTCACTAGTGGAAGGCAACTAAATATTAACTTGTGTTGAATGAGGTTAGACGGGACATAGAGATTCCTTCCTACTCTATGTTACATGTTACCCAAGTAAATTTGTTATGACACAAATCAATTTATGAAACCGCATCCTTCTTTTTTTATTTTATTTAATATTGACGGTTCGAGTTACTGGCTGAGGTCCTAACTAATAGTGGGCATATTGGTTGTTTTGTCCTAACCTAGTGATTAACCAGACAAATCAGGTTAGAGTCAGGTTGATGTGAGATCATAACCCCATTTACATATCATAGGTGCTGCACATGCTATCCTAATTATTTCTTGAACCCGTTCACAGTTTAATTTAATGGCTTGGATACGAGTAGATAGGGTTTTTATGATCTCTTTACTCTGTTTCCATTACAAATATCAAGTTCTCGAAGGATTTGCACATTGCTTTATCATCCTGGTTACACAAGTCATCCTGCTTATGGCCCGAACCCTTTGTCAATTGTCAGCAACTGAACTTTATTTTCTGGGGTTAGCTGGTTGAGATCACTACCCTTCTGATATGAATTTTGGTAATCTCGAGGTCTTTTTTCTGGGAATACGAATTTCGACAAAAGCTAGCATTAATTGATAATTTTTAGGGCACCGAAAGCATGCCAACCATCTTCTAACTGCTACTTCACTGACATATTTTCTTACAACTAGTTAGGAGATGCACATGCAATGCACGTGGTTGAATTTCATGATTATTTAAATTGATAAAAATAGAATAAAAATAAAAAAAATAAAGTTTTTTTTTGTGGGATTGATCACCAACTCAATAATCTCTCTCTCAAATGAAATATTGTCGTTGTTTCCTTCAATCCAGACTGTGACCATGTGATCTACTATTTGTGAGTTATAAACGCATTGATTTAGTACAATAACTCCATTTGTTAGTATCTTGAAGCCTTCAAAATCTGGGTAATCATTTAATTTGCGAAGGAATTTTGCATATGAATTTACTTAGGGGCTGTTTGGTTGTATGTTTTTACCATGTAAAATGATGGAAAGTGTAAAAAGTGGGTCCCAATATCAGCTTTTATCACTTTCAATTGTTTGTTTGTAGTTATGAAAATAGTATAAAGTGATTTCATATGCTGATGTGGCTTGTAAAGTGATTTCATTAAAAAAAGACATGATTTTAGGAGAAAGCTGGCATTGAAGTCAGGAAAAAATAATAAAAAACAATTCCAACCAATATGATTATTTGAGTATGGATCACATTTTACACTTTCCAAACAAACAATTGAAGTCATATTTGCAAACCAAACAAGCAATTTATGATTTCAATGGAATAAAAAACAAACAAAAAAAAAGTATAAAAGTGAAATTGATGAGGTGGACAATAACTTTTCAAGTTGTGTCATAAATACACAACTTTACCAACAACAACCAAACAGCCCCTTAAAATATGCCCATTAAACTTTTACTTGTGGTTTGACTCATATTAACATTAACTTTTAGTTATTGTTTCACTCATATTTACGTTATCTAATATTCTCATTTAATTTTATAGCTCATTCTCCACATCATAGAAGTAAAGCTGAAAGTATGAAGAATTATTTTATTACAAAATTAGAGCAGCGAGAGTATGATATATTTCGCCATGTGCTCTAAATACAATTTTTTCCCCTTTCATGAAAGGTCCTTATCAAATATTGGTCCGAACGATGTGAATTAAAAATGCTATTATAACTCACTTGCCTAGGCAATTGTATTGTATATGGGACATATAACTCATCGGGAATATCCACATCTGCTAAGTGGATTTTGCTGTCGTGAGAGCAAAATGTAGGCTCGTATTCAAACTTTTTTACTCTATAAAAGACACAAAAATTTGGAGTGCATAGCTTATATATCGTAAAGAACATGCTGGTTCATGAAGAATTTTCCCTAGTAACGATATTATTAGTCAATAATAAATCAATTTTATTATATAAGATTATATGACCATTTTTAATAAATTATAAAGTATAAATGTGGAAACCTCGATACTTATAGCCAGTAGTCTGGCTCCATAAAATATGTTAACTTTATATTGTAGTTTTCTATTGGTAGTGCTATTGGCAATGCCATTACCTATTCTCTTTATCTTATTATTCACGTTTTTTGATGTAAGTTTTCTTTTGCTAATCACTCAATTGACTATATTTAGTTTTTATAATATCAGATGTTAGAATATTCTCTTCTGTTTAAAAAGTGTTGAGATGATTTTCTTTAAAAATGTATACACATAGTGGCAATAGTATATATTTCAGTTCAACTCAAATATTGGCTTCAAGTCATTTAGAGTGAGGTCCTTTCTACGCTAGGATGGTGATATAGTTTTACACAATCCAAAAGTCAATGAAAAATTTTTTATAAAGGAAAAGTAATTTAATATGTCAAATTAACAACTAATTTATATAATATACATGGGCAGTGCAAATAGCTATAGAAAGTAAAATATATATCTTCATGAAAAAATTTCATAATGAGTGACCAACTACAATCATCCTAATTTAAGCATAAATAATTATTAATTTAGTTACTAATTTGATGTGCGTAATTATAGAATAAATCTCAAGAAGAAATAGGAATTGAGATTATATTATCTTGTAATTTAAAAATAATAATTTAAATTATTAAACGCCAAATATTAATTTATGTAAGAAAGTAAAGTAATCTATGGTATATATGCTTATATAGTCAATCAATGAAACATATTAAAATTATGATGACCACAATCAAAATTATATGGTGGGTTCATATTAAATATAATTTATAAAAAATAATACATTAAAGTCAAAACCCTTTTAACAACTATATAGATTATATAAATTTTTTGTATATATAAACTATACTGTCTAGGAGTAGTAATGTGCACACTTAACTATGGCCTAATACATTTTAAGATTGACTTACTTTTCAATATCATCATTAATTGGTGTATCTATGCATTACATTGCAAATACAATGATAGTTTAGAAAACTAAAAAAGAAACACACTTACAAGTTTTAAAATAATTATTAGAAAAACTATAAAATTTTGTAATTTAAAAATACGAAAATTATTAAACATTACGTTAAATCAAGAAATTACAAGAAAATCATTAAAAAATTTTAAACTTTGGAGGGGTAATTTGCAATGTACTAAACTTTAAGGGTATTTTTTAAAATTCAAATTTAATAGAATTTTAATTAGTTATGTTCTTTTCCAAAAAATCTATGGGTAATATTGATCATGAAAAGGTTTTCCTAAACCTATACTTTTAAAGAGAGTATGATATTTTTTGCAAAATTTTAATTTTTAGGGGTTGTTAGTAGTTTTGTATATTCATTTTAGTATCTATAGGTTAAAACTTCTCATGATGTTTTTTTTGTAAATTATGAATTTTAGGGTTTTTATAATTTTTTAAATTTATAGGCTTTTTTTACATATTGTAAATTATTTATAGACAATTTATAATTCCTATGTTTTCAATTTAATAACGAGTTTGAAATTCTCAGGGTGTTTTTTGTAAAATTTGAAATTTAAGGGTTTGTTTATAATTTTTGAAACTTTAAGGATCATTTACTATAAATTATATAAATTATGTAGGAGTATTTATAATTCTTATATTTTTAATGTACTGTTTAGGTTGGAAATTATCAGGTTTTTTTTATAAATTTTATAATTTTGAGGGTTTTATTTTGCAAATTGTAAAAAGTTCAAAGTGTTTAGGGAAAAATGTGTCGGGGCCCCAAAAGCTGAAAAATCATGTGACGAGGCCCCTTGTATTTTCCCCCTTGTGTATAAGCCCCAAAAAGCAGCCTTTAATATTTCTAGTGCCCTCCACGTCAGCTGTATACAAAAGAGACATTGTATTTTAAAAAAACCCGACTTTGCCCTTCTCCTTCTTCCCCAGACGCTTCAACAACCGCTCTTCGTCACATCCCATTAAATGCAAACTACTGTAAGAAATGGAGGGAAATTTCCCCACTTATTCCCTCTATCATGAGCAATAAATATCTAGTTCTCCATTACTCTTCCTCAGACCAAAATTCTCTCCATTACTCTTCCCTCCACTTCATAATGGCTGAAAAGGACATCACCTGCATCGTAGTTTCGGGTGATAGAATAGTATTCATCAATATTAACACTTCAACCACCATTCTTGATCTAAAATTTGATGTGTCAGATAGGTTAGATCTTCCATATGAATCATTAAGTTTTTCATTCAAAGATGAAACGAATGGAAGCTTCAAATTTCCTATTGAGAATGAGGGGGATCTGTCGTCTATGGTGGAACATTGTCATAACAGAGGATTAAAGGAGGTTCACATGCAAGCTTTCAAGGAAAAAGAGGATTCTTCAAAAGTCCACAACACCGTTCAAGTTCGACAAGACATGTAGGGGCAAGGATTTTTTTGATGCTAAGACCAATATTCATGTAATATCAGTTAATGTTAGTTCATTGGATTATAGCTTAGATTTGTGTGTATGTTATATCTAATCGATTTCATGACAGTTCTATAAGCTGTGAATTCTAGTTACAGCTGTAATCGTATGAAGGAGGTTCATGCTAGTTCTTGTCCTACGTGAATGTATTAAACATGTCGGTTCTAATAGATTTATTGTTAAGTATAATCTATTAGTTGTTAGTTCCAATAGACTTATTGTTAGTTCTAATCGATTTGCTATGAGATCTAGTTCAAACTGTGTTAAGTCCAACATGTTAGTTCTAAGTGACTTCATGTTCGGTCTAAACGTTTTCATGTTAGTTCTAAATGAAATCTTGTTAGTTCAATTGGATTCCACGACAGTTATAACAAAAGCAGTTAATGTTTTTTTGCCTTTTCCTTATTTGTGTTATTTGTTGATGTTTCTATTGTATAGTCTATAATCATTTGTTCATGTTCTTTAAATTTGCAGCGCTACCAGCAGTATGAACTCAAAAACCATAGAGGGTGACCCGCCGTTGTCGACGCCCACATGTGTTTCGGATAGGATCCCCAATGATCCTTCTGAAGATAATGTTCCGATGATTGATGACATGATTAGCAGATCAGAGAGGATTCCTGCTTGGTGGCACACTGCTTTAATCGGTGAGAGACAACGGTTTGAGAGTGCGAAGGAATTAAGATTGGCTTTACTATACTATTCCATGGCCAAAAAATTCGAGTACTTGTTTGCTAAGAATGAACCGAAGCGTATTCGAGTCTTTTGTCGGTTCAAGGAAGCCCAAAATTGCCCGTCAAGCACCTTTAAAAGGTTATTAACGAAAGAGGATCCCTCCATTGTGGACCCTACGCTTTCTCCTCCTTGGTCGCTTATCTCGGTGTGCTCATGATATTCGTCGAAGACCCACATATCATAATGATCGTTAGTCCATGCGAAGTCATATCTTCTGGCGCTGGCAAAATAAATTCTTAGCACTTTGACTAAAAAGTGTATAAGGAGTGTTTTCTGCGTGCTTGGCTCACAATATATGAACAATTGCTTTGTTTTAATCGGCCTTCTGAAGCATAATTGACAAGCAATCCAATCTATGACGATATATTTTTCTTTTATCTCTTCCATATCATACTCAAAGTGAATTACTGTAGCAACAGCGATGTAGCACAAAAAACAGAATACTGTAGCATTTTAGAAAATTGATGAAGCCTTTACAAAAAAACTGTAGCATTTAAAAAAGAATTGTAGCGGAAATGGGAAAAAGGAGGCTGTGGCACGGGGTGCACACTAGTTATAAAAGAAGAGAAAATAGGAAATCACACCTTCACAAAAACAAGATAGGGAACCACATGGTAATTAAAGAAGAAACAATAAGAAAATCACCCTCAGAAAAGAGATGAAATGACAACCCAGAACAATTAATTCTAAACGACATAAAAACAGCTGTCTTAAGTTTAATTCTATGCATAGAGATCTGGATACTCTCACAGCATCTAATACCATCTTAATTGAGGAAACTATATGTAATTAACTTCTTATGGCTTTGGAAGAGGAAGGAAGCTATCAGTTTTATTATCCCTTCACTATAAATTGGAAATCTTTACTTTGAGGGATGCCATGATATGACATTTCATAAAGAGGATTCGAAAGAGAGAGCTCAACCACTTGAAGGGATGAGAATTTACCCGAAGGGGAATGATCAGATCAAGAACAAGCTTTAATTATTGAAAGTTTGTTTACTTTTGTGTCAGCTTGATCTTGGCTTTAGTTGTAACATTGAATTGAGATATATATCTAGGTCTGGAGTTTTTTGAGCTTTTTCGTTTTTTCTTTTAGTTGAGTCTCTGTCTTTCTGTTATTTTTATTTTATTTTCTTTTTTGTTGGAACAAGATTTGAGGTTAGAAAAGTTTACGACCTAAAATATCTGTAGAGCATCCCTGAAGAGTTCACTGTTGATTTCGACTTTAAAAAAAAAAAAAACTATTTCTTCATATTGAACTTCAATATCTGTAGAGCGTCCCTAAAGAGTTCACTATTTTCTTTTTTGTTGGAATAAGATTTGAGGTTAGTATGATAATTTTGACTATCATATTAATGATGTAAATCACCCTACTCCTATGGGGATGATGGTTCTAACAGAATCCCTACTTGTGTGGTCGGGCTAGTTTTGTTAATGTTGCATGGATCGTATAGGTTTTTCATAGTGTACCATTACAAATTGCGGTCTTCATCCTCATCTTTTCTAGGGGGCATAATAATTCTGTAAACTAAGCGCAAATTTCTAGCTGAGGGAAACTATCTTTATGGTTAGAGTTGTCCCATAAAAATGTGGATTAGATTTATCGTTACGGTTTAGGTTTGTCTAATCCATGATAAGGGGATAATAATGGGATTGAATTATAGGAGGTCCCAGGTTTAAATGCCGATGGTGGCCTCTGTAACGGCCCTCTGTTCAATGAAATAACGACACAAAATGAAGTAATTTTATTTATGATTGAAAACAAAAATCATTATGTCGTTCTTATATATATTCTATTAATGATTTAACTATTATTATGGATGATCAAATTAAAGGTGACTTTGGATGTCTGTAGAAATATTCCAAACATGTTTATTAGTTTGGAAGCTATAAATTTCTGAAATTTGAATTTTCTATTAGAAATTTCACTTTTCATATCATCATTCCAGATTTTGTTACCCATCCAAAGTCCAAAACGTTAGGCCATAAGTTCCATCAAACATGTCAATTATCAACCCAAAATCTCATCATATTACAAATACACGAGAGGAAAACACTACAAGCACACCTTAGGGTACGCCTCCCTCTCTCAGTTACAATGCACGAGACCAATTTGAGATTTTTAAATAAATCTCAAGTGAGCCCCGTATAATGGAGCTAAGAGAGGGATGTACCCCAAGATGTGTCCTAAGATGTGCCTGTAGTGCCACCCTGAACGAAAAGATCTCTTGACCTAGCCAAGGCCAACCAAGCGCGTGCGGTGCGGTGCTTAACCGACACCGCATGCAGCGCTTGACAGTTGACACGACGCAGCCCTTGTGCCGCGTCACCCTCACGCATTCTCCCCAAGTGTTATTATTATTATTATTATTTTATTTTTTTTAAAGGAATTCGAAAGTGTTGTCTTTTGATCGATACCCCAAATCCAGCAACTTCCCAAAGCAAAACAAAGGAAAGCAGAGGATACGCATCAAAAAACAGAAAAGCTAAGCAAAGCAAGCATCCAATTCTCAAAGGCATCGTTATCCCTTTCTTTAACCTTCTTATAACTCCCACCTCCATTATCAATTCCCTCACCTTCATCAAGGAGATGTGTTGTCATCACGGCCCCTCTTGGTTCCCTTATGGCAATTATTACTACCGCAATCGACAAGTCTGGTCTCGTAGAAGACTGCCGATAGCAGTCGAGAGGAGTCGGGAGATTGGAGAGGGATCGGGAGGTTCACCGGCGGTGGTGAAGCGGTGCGTGTGCTCGCTGACTGACCATCCTCGGTCTTTCCGGTGTCGGCATCATCATCACCTTTATCAGTGGGGTGGAACATCAAAGCCTAGCAGTAGAGTTGCATGATTAAGTGCTTCTATTTGCATCTTTCTCTTATGTTCAAGCTTGTCATTATTAGCTACTGGTAGATTAAAATGAAAGACGGGGTTTTCTATTCTTTCCCCCCTTTTTTTCTCTTGAGTTTAATTGTAGGCCGTAGATACACACTCACTCCCTCTAACCTATTTTCCATCGAGGTTAATCGTCGGGGATTCTTGATTGATTAAGTTTGATAGCTTGCACTGTTATAGCTGTAGCTGCTTGAAAAGTTTGGTTTGGTGAATAGGAGCATATGGTTGGGAGGACATGGCTGATATGCCAATTACACACACATAAAGTAGGAGAGTGTGTGAGTTGGTAGGATTTGTGCCTATTTTATGAGGATGGTGGGGATTGTGCCACATAGACGACAATGAGGAAAATCCTCTCCTGTAACAAGTATACACATTAATATATATATATAT
>BQKN01067828.1:70728-91114 GCA_022839385.1 Asparagus kiusianus | reverse complement strand
ATAACTTGAAGCTAGTTATCACTCAAGAAAACGTTTTTATATATAACTCTAAGGTATATTTTCAAGAAAATCTTCTCATTGTAGCAATACAAAACCAAGCTAAACTTAGAAATTTAATTTAAAAGTTTTGAAAAGAACATGCTAACTCTTTGTTTTAAATAAGTTTCAAGTTGCTTGATCTAAAATATTTTCCAAGACCAAATATATAACTATAAAACATTTATTATTTTTTAATTTTTTTTAACTCTTTCATCCTTGGTGATTTTTTTCAACTTTAACGGGCTTTCTAAGTGACCTTTTAACGAGTTTTGGGCCAATGGATCCCAACCCAATTGGACTTAGGTCATTAAGTATGGAAATACTCATTGGGCTTAATTACTCGGTCAGCTTAGGCTTTATAATATAGAATCACCTAGAATTCAAGAGTTTTTTTTCTTTTTGGTGCCCATTTTCCGCACTCTTCTTTTGTAATTTTTTTTCTATATGTATATATATTTTGAAAAATATGTAAATCAAGACACTTTGAAAAATTATTTTTAACTCTAAGCTAAGCATGCAAAAATTTTCATTATTTTAAATAAAAGTCCAAGTTAAGGCTTAAGTAAAGTATACTACTTTGAAAATCATTTCTTAAGGAATTTATTTAGAGTTATCATAAAAGGTGAACTTAAGTAAATAACTAACTAGGGATTAGAAAATTTCAAATTTATCAAATAAATCAATTATTACATAACTCCATCAATTTGGCAAGTGACGATATTTTTATAATTTTATTTTTTTAAAGAAAAAGGAAAAAAATGTAACTAAAAATATAAAATAAAGAGAGAAAATAACTAATTCCTACCCCCACACCTAAATTTTGCATTGTCCTCAATGCAAACTCTATGATGCATGAAGTAAAGCAGATAAGAAGTGAAGCACTTACATTTGGTCGGCTGATAAAAATCTACAATTACCTTTGGTCTGAGGAGGATGAAATCAAAAATTTATTTTTTTTTCTTTTCTTTTTTTCTCTTTTTCTTTTCTTTTTTTTTCCTTTTTTTTCTTTTTTTGAACAAATGAACAAGAAACTCTCAAATGAGAGAAGAATAAATTCTTTTTATTATTCTGAAATAAACAAAATAAACAATGTAGAATGAAATATTCAACATGAAGAGTTCATGTTCTACATTGAATCCTACCTTACTGTTGAAAATTCTTCCCCGGATTTTAAACAAATTCAGAATGATATAATCAATAATGTGAATTTCCAAGCATTTCGGGGTGTTCAGTAATTCTTGCAACAAAGTAAGGTAGGTATTATTGGTGTCATGCATTTTACATTTCTTAATGAACTTAGACTCTTGTACTGTGAAGTTTTTTTTTCTAACAACCAATTCTTCCGTGAAGTTCTGCAAATTTGGTTGTTGATTATTCTCCAAGAATCTATGTTCATCAAGAAAGAGTTCTTAAAAATTTAATTCAAAGCAGCAATTGTTTAACACAGTTTTATTATTCTCAAGGACCTGATCTGTTTCTTCTAAAAACTCTAACTCTTCATCAAAAATTTCCTAAAAACTCAAATCAGACTCTTCTTCTTCTTCTTCTTCTGATCTTTCCTGAATGTAGTTTATTTCTAGAGGTTGATTATTTGGTTGGTTCCCTACAAGCAAATCTTCAAATCCTAGTTCTCCAATCCGCGATCTTCAAGCTCCAAGCGTTTCCTTCACAATAAACACACAAGTTAAAGAACCAAAATAATTAAAACCTACTTAAGCACCTTCTCCGGCAACGGCGCCAAAAACTTGATGCGGCATAAACATGTACCAAAAATGTTGCAAGTGCACAACCGTGTCAAGTTATAGTATAAAGATATCGATCCCACGAGGAAGGTGTTTTGTAGGAGAAAATATAAAATTGGTTCTTATGTTGTGTGCGTGACAATTAGGAGTGATGAGTGAATACGATTGTGAAGAGATTGAGAGAGTGAAAATGGTGTGTAAATAGGCGCAAAATGTAAGTGAGAGTGGATGTGACAAAGAATGAATGTGATCAATAAGGCAAGAAGGAAAAATCAAGAAAAAAATAAAAATCAAGAATGGAAAGAAATAAAATTCAAGAATAAAAGAAAATACAAGAAATTAAAGATGGTGAATTCAGTTATAGATATGGATAATCTAAAATTGAACCCACTTCTTAGAAAATAGTGATTCCCTAGAGGGTTCTAGCCTAAAGGCGAATCAAACAAAATAAAAATAAACAAAAAGAAAAACTAAACCCAAGAGGGTTCTAGCCTCAATGTGAATAGTGCAAGAAATTAAAATCTAACTACAAAATAAATTGCAAAATCTAAACTACAAAATAAATTGTAAGAATTAAATGCAAGAAAATAAATCTAATCTATAAGCATGAAATAAAATTAAGGCAAGAGGGTTCTAGCCTCTTGGCTATTTAAACAAGAAAATAGAATCTAATTACAAGCATGAAGATAAATCTAAAATAATAAGCAATAAAAAGAGAAATAAGAAAAACAAACCTTCAAATTAATCTTCATCTTCATCATCCAACAAAGAGAAGAAAAGAAAAATTTAAAGTGGTGAAAATTTTATTTTATTAATTGTAACAAAAAGTTACAAATTTGGAAGGCCTTCTCAATTAAGAGTAGCCCTCCTCTCCAAAAGGAGTTACAAAAATTTTCACACCTCTAACCCCTCACTCTCTACCCTTATTTATAGTAAACATCAGTGAATGAGAGCCATTAGATTGAAATCTTATCCAAAAACATCAAAAATCAGCCTTAGATTCGTAACTTACTGCCCAGGGTATGCATCGATGCAGGCATCGATGCCTGCCCTTCTCCTGTGTGCCGTCCGCAGATCCTCTTGTATTTGGCTTTTGGGTTTGGGTCTTTGGCTTTAGCTTGGACTTTTGGGCTTTGACATTTGGGCTTTGGCATTTTCTCTTGATTTTTCCACTGGGCTTTGATTTATTTCTTCATTAAATATTTGAAAGAATTCTTTTGGCTTCATGGGCTTCATTTCTTCATTAAATCAAGGGCTTTTTGTTGAGAGATTGGAGTTTGAGATTTATTCTTTATTAACCTGTAATTAAAGATAAGAACAATTATTAGTAGCATATTTATTCATATAAAATAGATAATGAGGGTATAAAATTGCAATAAAATGTGATTATCAGAAGTGATTCAAAGTGCATTGAAAAGCTAGAGAAGAGATCTACAATCTCTCATAGGTGAATCACATGTGGAGTGGACAAGACATGAGTGACCCTTCATCTTTTGTGAGCGAAACTTAACTCCCGATCGAATCGTCTTTTCGTAATCCTACCGCACCGTTGATTCGTACGCTTCATTGACTTACTTCATGCACTTGTCAATGTTAGATAATTCCCCTTGGCTTGGATAATAATGTTCGTCATCTTCCTTTTGTCTCGAGCTGTATGCAGTAACCTATAGATAATTTTTGACGCCTACAGATACTCCCTCCAAAGTGTTTCAGTCTCATTTCTTTTATAGAAAAGCCTAAAATACTTTGGTTGTGATAGGCCCAACCTTCAGTCGGTATAAAAGGACCTATAATTGGTTTTAGTTCTTGACTTCATTGATTTTTAATCTATTCAATATTTTGATGAATGGCTAAAATTCTTCCGGCTCTGTGTTTATCATCTCATCATTGTCAAAGTCTCGAATTGAAGCTAGTGTGTTGAATTCTGATTTTAGCTCGTGTTGTATAATCAACGCTGAACTAACTATCTTCATCGGGGATTCATATCTGAAATATGATTGAACTCCCTAGGATAATCATGCAATCTTAAAGAATCAGATAGCGTGTCGACTGATACCGTAGGGCGTGTCAACTAGGACCACTTTTCATGTCGACACAAGAGGCATCGTCTCATCTGGTTAGTCGAGATGTCGAGTCGACATAGGGGGTGTCGACTAGTCTGGTCGAGCTTCGTGTCAATGGCTTTATGTCGATTGTCTTCACTATTCGAGTCGACACAGGAGGTATCGACTCGTCTGGTCGGGCTTCGTGTCGACTGGCTTCGCCTTTCGAGTCGACACAGGAGGTGTCGACTCATTTGGTCAGGCTTTGTATCGACTGGCTTCGCCTTTTGAGTCAACACAGGAGGTATCGACTCATCTGGTCGGGCTTCGTGTTGACTGGCTTCGCTTTTCTAGTCGACACAGGAGGTGTCGACTCGTCTATTCAGGCTTCATGTCGACTAGCTTCGCTTTTCGAGTCAACACAGGAGGGTCGACTTGCTCAGTCAGGCTTCATGTCCACTGGCATCGCCATTCGAGTCGACACAGTAGGTATCGACTCGTCTTGGTCGGGCTTCATGTTGGCCGGCTTCATGTCGAGTGGCTTCGCCTTTCGAGTCGACACAGGACGTATCGACTCGTCTTGGTCGGGCTTCGTGTTGGCTAGCTTCATGTCGACTGGCTTCGCCTTTCGAGTTAACACAAGAGGTGTTGACTCGTCCTGAGGCTTGGACTTTATTTGAGCCTTGTTTCGTCAAAATTTGTCGACGTGCTGATTTTCATTATAGGTATTTTATCACAACACATTGACCAGCGTTGACCTTCATCGTAACGCGTACGTTAACCTTCATCGCAACATGTTGACCGGCATTAACCTTCATCGTAACTCGTTGACCAGTGTTGACCTTCATCGCAACACATTGACCGGCATTGACCCAGTTTATACTCATACATCAATTGGAGCCTACATAGTTTAGGCTCTTAAGACGTTAGAACGTGGAGGACCAATTTATACTCGTATACTCCTGTGAGTTTAAGGAATCAGTTTAACCTCATGTACCCATTGGAGATTCAAGGAGATACAGTTTATACTCATATACTCATCGGAGTGTGAATACGGGTATCAAGCATACTAAAATGACCGATAACAGGTGAATACAGACAAAAAAACAACATCATTTAACTAGTCGGACCCTGTTTTGGGCCTGAGACACAGCTTGTGTCTCGGTCAAGAGGAGAGAGAGAGACGTCATGAAAGATAGAGGAGAGAGAGATAGGCTAGCCTAGGGCATGGGTGTAGGGTTTTGTATATGAGTCATTTGTGTTTCCCCACAAATTTTGAATTCCCTCTTATTTTCTTATCTTCTTCCTCAAAACTCTTCATCCCAAAACCCACTTCTTGATAGCCCTTAAGTCCTTCTCTTTAAGAATTCTTAATCCCCTATTTAAGGACTCTTAAACTCTTCTTATAAAAGGAATTGAAGCCTCATCTTCCCCTCCTATTGTTCTTGGCCGAAAATTACTCTCAAGCTCTTGATTTGGGTAAGCTTCCTCCACAACTTGTATGCTTGATTTTATTTCGAGAAGTCATGGGTTTTGGAGGAAAGATTGAAATGATTGTGGGTATGGGAATATGGCCGAATGAGAACATGGCCGAAATTTTGATGCTTTTTTTGCATAAGGATGAAATTTGAAACTTATTTTTGATAGGCTTGAGGCTATGGCCAAATTTTTTGAGGGGTTATATTGCATACATGGCTGAAATTTTGAGGTGTTTGAAGGGCTTGTTCATGGCCAAATTTGATAAACTTGAGTTGCATACCAATGGTTGAATTTTGATGAGCTTTGAGGGACTCATTGGTGGTCGAAACTTTAAGCGGGTTAAGCGCAAAAGAGGCTGAAATTTGGGGGCTTGGGCGGCATACCCATGGCTAAAATTTGTGAGGGGTTATATTGCGAAAGTGGCCAAAACGTTGGGGGCTTGGGTTGCATACCTATGGCTGAACTCTTGATAAGGGGTCTTTTGGGTATTTCGGTTAAAAATGATTTAAGGGGTTTTGGATGTAAATTGAACCCGTTGTTTGTATGTAGGTTTAATTAGACTTTAACCATAAAATCCTATTTTATTTGTAGGATTTCAATTAATGTTCATAATTTCCATTTTTAATTTCAGGTTCTTGAATTTATGATTGTACCTAACCCGTTGATCTTCATTGCAGGTTAGCAATGTCTCCACGACGACCGTGCTTTTACAGGAGTCGTTCGACTTCTAAGCATAGCGAGAGGGAGGTGTTGGCCTTCTTGTTTTGATGATGTTTAACAAACAATTTACCTCTAATGTTGTTTGTCTAGTGGTTGTGTTTTCGTATTTATTCCAGGCAAACAACGAGTTGGAAGATGGATGGAATTGCGCATTCACGATCATATCCAATGGAGGTTGGCGGAATTGTGGAGTGAAGCCATACAATTCAAGTTGAAGATCCAAGTTCAAGCTTCATCAGCAATATTACCAAGAAGAGCTTATTGAAGATGAAGATCATAGCTTGGGTAATTTAGTTTAGGTGTTATATTATGTGTGTTAAGTACTTTAAGCTCAATATCATATACACACACATTTTATTGGTTTCTATGTATATATATATAGATATATATATATATATATATATATATATATACACATTTTGGATTTTGGTTTATCCACAAACAAAGTTTTTACTAGCATATAAATAAATATTTTATATTCATACATGTTTGTTTTTACGTGGATAAAT
Source organism: Asparagus kiusianus (assembly GCA_022839385.1). NCBI lineage: Eukaryota > Viridiplantae > Streptophyta > Magnoliopsida > Asparagales > Asparagaceae > Asparagus > Asparagus kiusianus. The sequence goes on along the minus strand of BQKN01067828.1, from coordinate 84,583 downwards.
TGGTTTGGTTTAATTTCTTAGATATGAAACAAATAGATATTCATATTCATACTCATATGTTTCATATTCTATTGTATTTGTGAAAATACTATATTCATTGTTTATAGACTTCATAACAATAGTTTACATCTTTCTTCAAGTCTATAAAATCATTTTGTATTATTTCAAAACATGGTTAAGCTAAAATGTCAAAACTCATATGTTCCCATTTTCATGTTTTAGACTATTTTACAAAATAATGATATTTTTCATTTGGGAGGTCCTTTTTGAAAACCAGTCTTTGTAGCACATTTATTATCATGTCTACAATCATTCTCCAAAGTTTTATATTTTTTGGAATTTATTTGATATTTTTAAACAGGGTTTTAAAATCAGAAAATCAACTTTCAAACCTGTTTTCTCATATGTCAGTTTATGATCGACCGCCAAGGTCGACCGCGTCTTTGTTTTTAACCTGCGGAGCCATCAGCAACTTTCACGGGCGACCGCTACGATCGACCGTCAGCTCAAAATTTCCCACAGTCGACGGCCACGGTCGACTGCAAAAGTCTCTGGAAAATTTTGAGCTTCGAAAGTGGCTCGCGGTCGACCGCGAGATTTTCATGGTCGACCGTTGTTCACTCCAACGACTATTTTTGTACAGAATCTGATTTCCGATTCTGTGAGCTTTTTGGTCTTTTGTTTGGAGTTTTTAGCTAAGGTTTTGGGAGGCTATGAATACCCCATTGATCTCAGTTCTCTTTGCAATCCAAGAAATTTTTAAACAAGAGTTTAACAATGGTTTAAGTTTGTTTAGTGTTTGTTTAAAAGAGTTTTGTTTGTGAAGAAGTTTTACACAAGTGGAGGAGATCATCTACATTCCTTGGGCTTTATTTTAATCCATCTCTCCATCTTATTTTTCAGAGAAGAATTTCTAAACTCAACACTAGCTTTGTATTAATTCTTTGTTGTTTATCATTTTCATTAAGCTAGTATTTTCAATTGAGTTTAGTTGATTTGATTTCACTCATTGTTTACACACACCCACTTAAGCTTATTATATTTGCAAAAATACATTGTATATTTAGGTTGGTGAGAGTTGTAACAATTGAGTGTGAGCTTTCAGTGTGTTCTCATCCATATTAGAGAACAATCATTTATTGTAATTATGCTTATTGTGAGATTCACTTTGTAATACACTTGTACACCGAGAGAAGTATGTGGCGAGAGTCGGGGATCATCCCAAGAGGAGTGGCGTCGGTTGACGAACCTAGGGAGAGGTTGTATCCGAGCACTTGAGGAAGACACGTCTAGTTCAACACTTGAGAGGGTGTAGAGTGGGATTACAAGAGTGTGTTAGTTGTAGAGTTTTCGGTAAACTAGAAAACCGTTTTGTGTGGTGTAAACGTTATTTGGGTAAACATAGAAAACCCGGTTGTGATAGTGGAGATCTCCTCGATGTGAGGAGCGGAGACGTAGGTCAAGTGGTTAGACCGAACTCCGTGATCATATCGTTTTGTTTATGATTGCATTGGCGTTCTTATTCTTGTATTCATATCTTATATCGCCTTTGTGTATTGCTCTTCATATTACCTATCTCTTTTGTAGATTGTTTATTTTATCATTGTGTTAGTTTATATATCCTTGCTCATATATTTGTAATATCTCATTGATAGGATATATTCATTTGTTCATATTGCTTATTCTTGCTTGTAACATATTGTATATCTATCTTACAAGAATAATTTATTAATTAGTTTTAATTGGCATAAAATCGGATTAGATTAGCATAAGACCCTAATCACCCTCCCTCTAGGGTCTATCAATTGGTATCAGAGCTTGTTACTCTTTGATTTAAGGACTAATCACCTTGAGTTAAAGATCCAAGTTATCTTATTTGTGCTAATCTAGTTATGATTGCATTTTTCTTGCTTGCATATATTCACATATATATCATGAATATGAATGCATTTCGTTTAGGCTATGATCCAAATATTGCTCCAAAATTTAGAAATTTCCCTTATGCTCAATGGTGCTCAAAATTTAAAATATTTGTTGAATCTAGAAATATTGACTTATGGGAAGTTATTGATTATGCTTATATTGTGCCCACATTGGAGAAATCCAAGTGGAGCAATCATGATAAGAAAATGTTTACAATGAACAAGCTTTTCTTAGAATTTTTGCTTAATGCTTTTGACTCATCATTTTCTAACAAATTTGCTCATTTTGATAGTGCTTACAAACATTAAAAATTTATTGAAGCACATCAAGGGGACTTGGAGGCAATCCGATAAGCTTTGGAGGATTCTTCTTCAAGTTCATGTGGAGCATCATGCATACGGCCACAAGAGGATAATTCTTGTGTAGTAAGCGATTCCGATTCCTATAATGATTTATCTATTGATGAACTCGCTTGTGCATATGAGAAATTATCGCATGCCTACACTAAATTGCAAAATAATTTTATTGATCTCAAAAGCAAGCATGTTAGTTTAAAATCCGATCATGAAAAGCTAGCCTCCAATTTTGATATCATTTCTCAAGAAAATGTTGCTCTTAAAGAAATTAATGATATGTTAAAATTAGAAAATAAAAAATTGACTTCATCCATTTCTAGCTTAACTCATGCTAATAAAGATGCCATGCTAGAAGTAGAATGCATTAGAAATAAATTTGATTATTTTATACCTTCGTTGATAGGTTTCAGCTTGTGGTACATTCCTTAGATATTCCGTTGTCAGTATCTACTCCTCCAGTGAGAGAGGTTATTTCCTGCATCGAGTTACAGCCAAGCATAGTACCGATATCCTGAGCACCCTATCGTACGGCACCTGCTGAGATGAGGGAGCTACAGATAGAATTAGATTTTTATGGGAACCTGTTGGAGTATCTTTTTATTTATGGGAACACTGATCCTCTTCGGGAGAATGAGGACAGTGACTTATGATTATGTGTAGATTTTTATGATGTGAACTAGTTCACTATCCGGATTTGATAGGACTTATGACTTGTTCGATCAGCTACGCGAAGCACAATGTTTCTCGGAGATTGATCTTCAATTTGGGTTTTTGTAGTTGCGAGTTCGGGAGATGGATTTTCCTAAAGCCGTTTTTCCTGATTCGATATGAATCTTTTGAGTTTCTGGTTATGCTATTCGGGTTGACTAATGCGCCCGTGGCATTCATGGATTTGATGAACCGGGATTTTTCGTCCCTTTTTGGACCAGTTTGTAATTACCTTTATCGACGATACTCTCATATATTCAAAATTGGAGGTAGAGCACGAGCAGCATCTCTGGTTAGCTTTGCAGACTCTTCAGGAGTATCGGTTATATGCCAAGTTCAACAAATGTGAGTCTTGGCTTTTAAAAGTCAGATTTCTCGGCCACATCATCAGCAGAGAGGGCATAGTAATAGATCCGGCTAAGATTTCAGCAGTTCTTGATTGGGAATCCGCCAAAGACGAAGACAGAGAGTCGTAGCTTTTTGGGGTTTAGCCGGCTATTATTGGAAGTTTATCCAAGACTTCTCGAATATTTTGGCACCACTTACACACCTTACGAAGAAGGGTGTACTGTTCATTTGGAGCATGGAGTGCCAGAAGGCCTTGATACCTTGAAGGCTAAGTTGTCTACAACGCTAGTTTTGACTATTCCGAACACAGACAAGACATTTGTGGTCTACACAGATACATCATTGGCAGATTTAGGAGGCGTTTTGATGCAGACTTAGAGGGTAGTAACATATGTCTCGCGGCAATTAAGAGAGCATGAGCAGAACTATCTCACTCATGACTTAGAGTTTGCAGCAGTACTAATTGCACTGAAGTCATGGAGGCATTACTTATATGGAGTACAGTTTGAGTAGTTCATAGACCATCAGAGTCTGAAGTATCTTTTCTCTCAGAAGGAACTCAACCAGAAATAGAGGAAGTGGATTGAGTTTATTAAGGACTACGAGTTCGGGATTCAGTATCATCTGGAGAAGGAAAATGTCGTAATAGATGCCTTGAGTAGGAAACATCGACATCGGGTTTTGGCTTTGAGGGGCTTGTTGTATCGAGATATTCTCACCCGTAGCCAGTGTGATTGTAGACCTGAGATTGATGGAACCAGCATAATTGTGGGAGCTGAGTCAGTGCAGCCATCTTGGAGTGACAGAGTTGTCAGAAATCAGTTGGAAGACTCTTGGATTCAAATCCAAAAGGAGGAAACTGCCAAAGAGCCTAAGGCTGATTGGACCGTTGAAGCAGATGGAAATCTAAGGATGAAGGATAGATTTGTTATGCCAGCCAATGTAGAGCTTAAGAGGGAGTTGCTAGATGAAGCACATCGTACTCGGTACACAATACATCCAGGGACCACTGAGATGTACAAGGACCTAAAGAGACACTTTTGATGGAGTGATATGCGTAGGAAAATTTCAGAGTATGTAGCTAAGTATCTTACGTATCAGTGAGTAAAGGCGGAACATCAGAGACCGGCAGGAACACTTCAGCCTTTACCCCTTTCGGAGTGGAAGTGGGCGAACATTTCTATAGACGTTATTGTAGGTTTATCGAAGTCGAAGAAAAAAATGATTCTGTTAGGGTGATAGTGGATAGACTAATGAGGTCAGCATACTTTATTCCAGTGAAGAATAATTATACAGCTAAGACGTATGCGAGGATATTTATTCAAGAGATTATTCGACTTCATGAAGTTCCAGATACGATGGTATCGAATTAAGACGGATGGTCAGAAAGAGAGAGTAAATCAGGTGTTAGAAAACATGTTGCGGGCTTGTATCATTGACTTTCAAGGCAGCTGGGAGGGTCATATCCCACTAATGGAGTTCTCTTATAACAACAGTTATCAAGCGACAATTGGTATGGCCCCGTATGAAGCATCGTACGGGAGGCCTTACAGATCACCTATATGTTGGGTAGAGCCGGAGAAGAGTTTAATGCTTGGGTCAGAGTTTATGAGACAGATTACTGAGAAAGTAACATTGATTAAAGATCGGACTCTAGCCGTCTAGAGTCGACAAAAGAGCTATGCGATAAGATACAAAGACCTTTGGAGTTTCAAAATTGAGATTCAGTTATGCGGAAGGTATCGCCTATGAAATGCATTCAGCGATTCGGAAGACGAGGAAAGCTTACGTCGAGATATAGTGGACCGTTTTAGATTTTGGAGCGCATTGGAGTTATGTCATACAGACTAGATCTTCTAGCATCAATGTCTAATATACACAATGTATTTCATGTTTCTATGCTTAAGAAGCACTTACATGATGAAGAGAAACAACGAATGTTGAACGCATTGGAGATTTAACTTTAGGATGTTTTGTCTATGATTGAAATCCCAGTTTGTATGCTTGCTAGAGAAGATAAGAAATTTTGAAACAAGATGTTTTTTCCCTTAATGACAATTCAGTGAAGCCGGAAAGGAGTTGAGGAGGTTTCTTGGGAGCACGAGGAGGGCATACATAGCGACTACCCACACGTGTGTGATCAAGTAAATTAAATTTTTGTATGGCTTATATATGACTTATGGTTACATGTATGGTGATGTTTATACTTAACACTAAAATGAGGGTATTAACACTTATCTCCTAAGTACTTGGAACATATGGTATATATATGAGGGGTTCCTTATTTGGATTTTTAGCTCGATGTACTTGTTTCATTTAGTTAGGGGTTAAGTGGGGATATTTGCATTTTAGATGGTTAAGTGTAGACATCGAAGTTGATTTTCGGGAGCGTGAAGATGTTATACCGCGTGACTTCCTGCACATATTGAGAAAGTGGATTGATTTATGTGTGTGATTATTTGTGTAGTTGTATTTAGATTTAACACTAGAATGAGGATATTTCCGCTTAATTCTTAATCTTTTGGAACACATGGTATATATATAGGGGTTCCTTGTTTGGATTTTTCGCCCGACGTACTAGTTCCATTTGATTAAGGGTTAAGTAGGAATATAGTCATCCTGGATTGTTAAATATAAATATCCCTATATGCTTATCAAGAGTTAATATTCCGAGATGTTCATGGATGCGGGTTGAATTAGACCCTCGATGTGCTTCTCTAGTATTATTATTTGTTTAACTATGATTTCTGAATTTCGAGGACGAAATTATTTTAAGGGGGGAAGAATGTAAAACCCCGTATTGTTGTTATGAAGATATGTGAATTATTGGTTATAAATAATTCTATTGTGATAAATGGCTTGAGGTCATGGATATACTTGATAACAAGTTGTTAGAGATGATAGAGTGTATTTATATAGAGTTTTTGTGCATTGGTTTTGGCAAATAAGCAAAACATGCACGAATCTGAAAAATATCTGCTCAGTCGACTTATGAGTCGACTAATGAGTCGACTGACGGGCTGATTTCCAAATTCTTTTTAGTTACGGGTTTGGGTGAGTTTCGTTCGGGTTTTAACCATATTATTTATATTTTCTTTTACCCGAAACTAACCCCAAACCAATCAGATCTCAGAGAAACCCTAGCCCCCTCTCTCACCTCAAACCCTAGTTCATTTTTAGTAAAATTTTAAGAGATTTCGAGGAGTTCTTCATCAGCTTTGGGCATTGCAGCGAAGGGGGATGTGTTCTCTCTCATTTCTGGAGATCCAACAGCACCTGAGGCGAGTAACATCTCGCCCAACTCTGCATCCTTTTTATTTACACGTTTTTACTAAGTTTTATTTCGGATTTTAAGCCTAAAACGTATTTTGTGCATAAAGATAGATTCTTTATAAAATGGGTTGCAAGAATTTAATGTTTCAGTTTATAAAAAACTCACCAACGTTTTGTAAATTAAGATCCAGATCTAGAATTTGATTTTAAACATGGGTTTCATTGTGATTTATTGATTTAAATACGTTTTAAACATGTATAAATATGTTTAGGATTTTGCTGGATGTAATTGCATGTTAATCTTTCATTTTAATGTGGTACATATATGCTAGAAATCGTATTTTTATTGCTAGAAATGATAAAGAGTATCATTAGGTTGAAATTTTACAAATAAACATCTTACGCACGAAATCTGGAAATCTGTCTGCTCAGTTGACCTATCAGTCGACTTATCAGTAGACTTATGAGTCGACTGATGAGTCGACCAATGAGTCGACTGACAGGAAATTTACAGCTTTTTTCTTCTTTTCTGTCAGTCAGGTCGACCAATGAGTCGACCAATGATCCCAGTCATCTCATGAGTCGACTGATGAGCAAAATTCTAGTTTTCCTTGGTTTGGATTGATTTGGTTCAACCGAAACTGTTTGTACACGTATATTCTTGTTATGTAAATTAATGCGAACGAGAAGTGGTCTCGATTCCTAGTATACCGTATTAGTGTATGTTTATTTATCATTTAGTCCATGTGTTTGGCAATTCTATTATTCAGTCCATGTGTTGGACATTTATCATTCAGTCCATGTGTTTGGCAATTCTATTATTCAGTCCATGTGTTGGATATTTATCATTCAGTCCATGTGTTGGGCAAATGGTATTATGCAGTCCATGTGTTGGACATTCATTACTTTTATTCCATGTGTTGGACACCTGTTTAAACCTTGAGTATGGCTTTCTACATGAGTTTGGGACATGACACCATATAAGTTGGACATGACACTTATGTAGGTGATGACAGGACTCTTATTTATGTTATTACATGACACTTATTTAGGTCATGACATGACGTTACATTTGATTGCTGAGATGGGTTTGTTTTTTCTTATATTATTGTTCTGGTAGTAGATTTTGGGCTTGGTATTTAGGGATTTACAATTTGAGATACAAGGTATATACATGAGGGTTTCCTTGTTTGGATTATTTCGCTTGACGTACCTATGCTTGTGTTGTAATTTCCTAAATACTAAAACCCTCTATTTATTAGGGATTTACAACTTGAGCTACAAGGTATATACATGAGGGTTTCCTTGTTTGGATTATTTCGCTCGACGTACCTATGCTCGTATTGTAATTTCCTAAATAGGATCAGTGATTTTATGTATATATGTATTAACTGTATTTTCTATATACAACGAGCCCTCTCCCATGGGGTTGGTTGTGATGTTGCTCGCTAGCACTTTGACGCTCGTTGTCCCTCCCCATTTCAGGTAACAAGCCAGGTGCACGAAGAGTCACAGGTTGATGGCGATACACATTAGTGATTCAGCTGTCTATTACAGTTATATTTTACTTTTGAACTTCACTATAGACTTTTGTTTAGACATTTGAAGGATTTATTCTAGAAGTTGTAAAAGCTGTGTGCCTTATTTCCTTTACTCAGACATTTTGTATTTGAGATTTGTTGAGAACTCTAGTTTATTTATTTTAGATATTGACCTTGTATTTCTGTATGTTGGATGATGAAATATCAACTTGATCTCTATCATTTCATTAGTTATCTCTTGTATTTTCTTTTACTTTCTTTTGTACCTATACCTGTTATTGACTCTACTAGAGAGATAGTAATTGTGATGGTGAAACATGTTATTGCACGGTGTGGTGCATGGCAGGTTTGACATTCTTGGTTTCACCTTGGACTGCAGCCTTGTGTGAACCCAGGGGCATCACAGATGATGTACAAGGATCTGAAGAGGCATTTTTGGTAGAGTGGTATGCATAGAGAAATTACAACTTATGTGGCTAAGTGTTATACCTTCTAGCAAGTTAAGGCAGAACATCAGCGACCTGCAGGAACCATACAACCTTTACCCATTCCCGAATGGAAGTGGGTAGATATTTCCATGGATTTTATAGTAGGGTTGCCTAGATCAAAGAAAAAATTTGATTCTATTTGGGTGACAGTAGACAGATTGACAAAGTCGGCGCATTTCTTACCAGTGAGGACGACTTATATGATGGACACCTATGTAAGGATTTTTATTCAAGAGATTGTCAGATTGCATGGAGTTCCGGAGATGATTGTATCAGATCGAGGCTCACTCTTTACATCCCATTTCTGGAGAAGTTTTCAGGATGCTTTTGGTAGCCAGTTATCATTTAGCAGTTTATTTTACCCCCAGACAGATGGTTAGACCGAGAGGGTGAATCAGGTATTGGAGGATATGCTGAGAGCCTGTGTTAAAGATTTTCAGAGTAGATGGGAGGATCACATCTCATTGATTGAATTTGTATATAATAATAGTTATCAAGCTACCATCGGGATGGCACCATACGAAGCCTTGTACGGGAGGTCTTGCAGATCACCTATATGTTGGGCACAGCCAGGGGATAGTCTATTACATGGCCCGGAGGTAGTTCGGTAGACCATGGAAAAGGTGACATTGATTCGGGAGTGCATTCTCGCTGCACACAGTCAGCAAAAGAGTTATGCAGATCGTTGGAGACGACCCTTAGAATTTCAAGTCGGAGACTTAGTTATGTTGAAAGTATTGTTAGACCCTAAGGTCGCTATGAAAGAACCCTAGAGGGGGGGGTGAATAAGGTTTATGCTAATCTAATATGATTTAAAAGCCAATTAAAACTTACTAACAAATATCCTAGCAAATATGATATGTAACAAGATAACTATGCAAGGATATGAAACTAACACAAGGGTGAAACAAGATATAAATAATATAGTGTATGAAATAAACAATGAGAGTGGCAAAAAAGATGTTCACAAATATAAGTGCGCAAAGGCAAACTTAAACAATCAATATGATCACGGAGTTCGAATCTCCCATTCTACATCTCCGCTCCCCACTCCCGGGGAGAAATCCACTATCACACCGGGTTTTCAACAATCACCCGAAAACGTTTACACCACACAATATCGATTTTCAATGCTCACCGATCAACGTTCACAATCACAATGTAACTACACTAACTACCACCTCAAGTGTTGGTCCTCACGTATCGACTCCCTCAAGTGGTCAGAATTATCACCTCTCACTAGGCCACCGACACCACTCCTCTCGGTATCGACTCCGTCCTCACCACACACTCCTCTTGGTGTACTAGTGTATTACAAAGTGTTCCTCACAATTAAGGCTCACAACAAATGATTTGTTCTCTAATATGGATGAGAACACAATATAAGTTCACACTCAATGTCACAATCCCACAACCCAAATATACTATGAATGTAAATACAATAAGCTCAATGGTTGTGTGTGAACAAAGAGATTCAATAAACGCAATTTAAACTCAACATGAAATCTAGCTTATGAAATTAAGATCAAACATATAAAATGCTAGAATTGAGTTTAAGAAAAACTTCTCTATAGATCAAGAGAGAGAGGGAGAAGAGTTGGATTCTCAAACACCGATGGATGATCTTCCTTAAGCCCTTGTGAAATTGTTTTCACAAAACAAACTCTCAATTGCTTAAAAGCTTCTAAACAAACTTAAACCAAACTTAAACCCTTATTTAAAACTCTTTAAATTTGTTTAAAATATTTCGTTAGTTATTGTGTAAGATGAGAGCAAGGGGTATTTATACCGATTCAAAACTTTAGCAAAAACCCCAAGAAAAAGACCAAAAACCCATAAACAAACAAAACAGAAAACTAGCCGTTACTGCAGAAGAAATGTACTGCCCATCAAAGAAGTATATGAAGTCCTCCCAGGTGAGGGTCATCCTCTGCTCTGGGGTAAACTAGAGTCGGTACCATCTCCCGGCATCTCCCTTCAGGCTATAGGATGCCAATCTCTGCTTCTGAACTGAACCCACGCTGAGTATGTCAAGAATATTGTCCACATCCTCCTTCCACTTATGGGCTGCAAGAGAGTCTGGTGACCCCTGGAACTCTGGTGCCCTCATCTTCTGGTACCTCTCCACCATACGGAGCCAAGCCTCCTGCTCTGTGGCTCTATCTGGGACTACTAGAGGGATGGCTATAGGCGTGATCTCTGGGGATCTCTCTCCGACAGGAACGGCAGGTATCCCCTGCTGCTGAGCTACCGGTGGTGGTGGTGTCCGTAGTGTTATATGAGTCGTCACCAACTCCTCGATGGCTATCATCCGGGCAATAAGAGGAGCCATGATGTCCACCAAATACTAAGGAGCCTGCTGCGGCTCGGGTGGAGTCTGCAGAGGCTCGGATTGAGCTGGCTGCTGCTCTGATGGAGTTGGCTGTGACTCTGCCTGGCTAGCTCTCCGGGTACGAGGTCTACCATGTCCTGCCATCTATCTCTCTGGTCATAAGAAAAATAAAGTTCACGAGTCAAAGTAGACGTATATTCTATTCATGCATAGTACATCACAATATGATTTTCACATCTCATAGTACTCACATATATACTTAAAGCAAAAATAGTCGTTATATAATAAATAAAAAAGAAATTCTCAAATTTTTGAGATATACGCATATATCGCCCTCACTCATACTAGGAATTCCTTACGGACTCTATACATGAATCCTAAGAAACTCTATCCTAGCTCCACGACTCGACACAGGATGATCCTAAGGATACTGGAACTAGAGCTCTGATACCAACTGTGACGCCCCTGGGTTCACACAAGGCTGTAGTCCAAGGTGAAACCAAGAATGTCAAACCTGCCATGCACCCCACCGTGCAATAACATGTTTCACCATCACAATTAACATCTATCTAGTAGAGACAACAACAGGTGTTGGTACAAAAGCAAGTAAAAGATAATGTAAGAAATAACTGATGAAATGATAGTGATCATATTAATATCTCATCATCCAACATACAGAAAATACATGGTCAATGTCTGAATAGATAAACTGGAATACTCAATAAGTCTCAAATATAAATATCCGACAAGAGGAAATAAGGCATACAGCCTTTACAATTTCTAGAATAAGACCCTCAAATGTCTAACAAAACTACAGTGGAGCTTCAAAATAAATCATAGCTAAAATAGATAGCTGGACACTAAGGTGTGTTGCCATCAACCTGCGACTCTCCGGGCTCCTGGCTCGTTACCTGAAAGGGGGAGGGACAACGATCGTCAAAGCGCTAGTGAGCAATATCACAACCAACCCCAAGGGAATAGGGCTCGTTGTATAAGAAAATATATATAATACATAATAGATCTAAAATCATTGATCTTACTAAAGAGGGTTTTAGTATTTAGAAATTTACAACACGAGCATAGGTACGTCGAGCGAAATAATCCAAACAAGGAAACCCTCATGTATATACCTTGTATCTCAAATTGTAAATCCCTAAACACCAAACCCGAGGTTCTAGTACAGAAACAATAATAAAAGAAATACAACAATCTCAGAGCATAAATACCGTGTCATGCCATAGTCTACACGAGTATCATGTTACCATGGCATAATCTACATAAGTGTCATGTCATAAACTCCTGTGAGGAAGTCATATACAGGGTTAAGAAATATGTCCGATGCAGGAACTAGATTCCGTGGTTTCCAAACACGTGAAATAAGTGGCAAATGTCCAACACGAGGACTGAAATGGATTATAGTCCAACACGAGGACTTCTATGGATTATAGTCCAACACGAGGACTGTGTAACTATGTAAAGTATATGCGGAAAGATACACAAAAATCTAAACTCGTACGCATCTCGATGTACATGTCTAAACTTGTGTCAAAAGTCAACCCACATGTACAGATGAATCATTTACATGGTGAACTAGTGTAAGGTTATCGAGGCGATCCCGAAAGGCAACTCAAACAGATCAAGAATCTGTAAAACACCTCATCAGTCGACTGATATGTCGATTGATGACGTCAGTCGACTCATATGTCGACCGATAAGCCCAGGCAACTCAGTCTCAGCTCACCAGTCGACTGATTTGTTGACTGAGGAACTGAGAAAAACACAATCAACCCGTCAGTCGACTGATCAGTCGACTGACGCTGAAATTTTAACCTGTCGGTCGACTGATCAGTCGACCGATGGCCTGCAGAAACTCTGCACAGGTTGTTAATCACCTTAAAATTGATCTAAACACATCCCCATCAATCCCAAGCATGAAAAATACTTATATTAACATGTATGAACTAACTGAAACATAACTTTCATGTACAAATACATAAACAAAACTCTAAACATGTGTATTTATGTTTTAAAAAACACTTTTTAAAACAAAACCCCTGTTAAATCTCTTATAAAACATTTCAGATCTGGATTTTTGATTCACAAAACGTTGGTGGGTTTTTAACATTTCTGAAATAACGTATTTTCCCTCTATAAGCTATAAAAATCAATCATTTGTTCAAAAATATCATTTTTGGCTCATCAAAGCTCATGAAAACCATTTGAAAACATTTAGAAGAATAGGACAAGGTTGGGCGGGATGTTACTCGCCTCTGGGTGATGAAGAGCTCCTGGATCTGAGAGGGAGTGATTCCTTTCACTGCAAAAAAATGAAAATCCCGACAAAAATCCTCCGATTTCACCACAAAATCTCCAAGAACGACCCTAGGGTTTGAGAGAGGAGAGAGGGGGCTAGGGTTTCTCTGAACTGAAGGTCAGAGGGGATGATTTCGGGTGAAGGGGAATATATACAAACCGTTAAACCCGACCCAAACCCGAACCAAAACAAAACAGACCCGAAACCTGAAAAACTAGAAATCAGCGGATCAGTCGACTGATGTGTCGACCGATACCGTCAGTCGACTGATGTGTCGACTGATATGGAAAATTTTAGTTTTGTGCATGTTTTGCTAATTTGCAAAATCCAACGCACAAAACTCTACACCCATACTCTCATATCATCTCAAATAACTTGTTATCATGTACACCAATGACCTCAAGCTATTTATCATAAAAGAATTATTTATTTAATAATAATTCACATATATTCATGTAAAATTTACGGGGTTCTACATATGTATGTATATATAACTAGATATATACATAGAAACATATATGTATATGTATATATATATATATCTATATATATACATGTAAACCAATATAATG
>BQKN01067828.1:0-50728 GCA_022839385.1 Asparagus kiusianus | reverse complement strand
ATATATATATATATATATATATATATATATATATATATATATATTGAACAACTTATAATATAACACTCTGTGTGATACATAAAATAATGAAATGAATAATGCATAAATCAATACAACCAAACGATATATAAGTCAAATCAAGGAAAACATAGTGTAAAAAAATGATAACACATAAATAACAACCGGTACGAGGATAGAGGAGAGATACAAAGAGAGGGTAATCGTGAAGCGATGGGACAAGAACCATGGAAAACTCCAGATTCAAAGAGTGATAAGATAGGGACGAAACGAAATCTATCAAGAAAATAGGATAATGGCTTAAGAATAGTCTCACAGATGAAATCATGATATGCGTCTAAGTTGTCCATTATATTCTCACTGGTTGGAACTCAGGACCGTGGCCTGCATGGGCCATCACGAAAACCTATCACGTCCTGCTTCCCAAAATACCGGGGAATCGAAACATGAACAAGCTCGCGACGTATTAGATCAAGGAGAATAAATAAAATCATACATTTTTCCTCAACCTAATATACTAAGTGTCAAGAAATAAATACAAATGCACAGGTCCCCGATCACAGTTAGCAAGAAGATAATAGACAAACTCAGAACAAAATAATCTATATCATAAATAAATATCATCCAAGACATAATATTCGGGTTAAACATGCCCTTATTACAAAACTATCCAACTGAATGCTGAAGAGGTACAAAAATATACTGATCAAAAGGAAATGAAAGTACTACAAAAATAAACTAAAAAGAATAGCTATGCTTCGATTTCTTCTTCTGCTCCGTCCGTTAGGCACTCCTGCTGAGAATACTCTGGCTCTACCTTGTCTCCAAGCTGGACCTGTTCTTCTTCTATGTCTGACGTACACCAGAGAAAATAGGTGTACATCAGCGTACATGGCGTACAGCAAGATCCTACCAAAACAAATAGAGCGAAAGAAAACACAAGCGGAAAACGATACGATAATAGAAATGAAAACAGGACGAGCAACTGGAAATCCAACAAAATCAACATGTGAAAACACTACTAAAACATGATAGTCATAAGGCTAACTGCACACTGTAACCGGGTCGAGTACTAGCCCTCATAAAACTTACAGGTCCACGTCTTAAAAAAAGTCAACATTCATATCACCGGATAACTGAATGTTTACAAATCCTCTACGCAAATCCAATACCGCTACACGAATCGGTCAGGGGACTACACGCAATCCGATCTCAGCCTGGTCCGAACTCAGGCAAAGCTCAGGTGACGAAACAGGTCACGGACTAAGGTGACTACACGAATTCACTTTAGCCCAACAAACTAACCCCAGTGACTACAGGAATTCACTGGCACGAGCCTGGAAGATACATCAACAGCCACATCCGATCACATGAACAAAGACTTTCCCATCCCAACTCTTCTCGTTCTTTCTAAGTCAACAATCAAAATCTACAATATCTCTGGTTCACCACCTAAACTCAGTCAACACACCCACACATGTCACTAGGTCAGTTCATGACGCACGAGGCTACTAAGTCATGAATTACTAGAGTTCTCAACACAACCAGGAACAATAAAAGTAGACGTGTCAAATACAGTAAAATATTCACAAAACATGAAATATAATCATGAATCAGTAAAAACATGCATAAGTCCGGGTTCATCAATATCTTGTTATCCGAATCTCAAAACTATTTATAAAAATTATCCGCAGCTAAATAACATCAAATATAACTATGGTTAAAGATAAAATAGAAAATCGTGATTGTTTTACACATGAAATGTCATAGTCCACAACTACCCACACAAAATCATAAATTACATAAAATCCAAAATAAATAATTCTTTTTGCAAATAAATTCCTTTAAATCATCATAAATAATAAAAATGATTTTGTTTCAAAAATAATTCCTTTTAAATTATTATAATTTTTCTAAATGATTCTGTTCTTAATTAAATTCTTTTTAATTAATATAATTATCTAAAAATAATTTCGCTATCGAAATAAATTATTTTAATTCATAATAATTATTTTAAATTAATCTTTTCTTAAAATAGTTTAGCAATTCAAATAACCTATTTTTTTGAAATAAATTATTTTAAATTATCTATTTTAATAATTATTTAAAACCAACTCCTTTTCCAAATAATCTCTTTTCTCATCATAATAATTCTAAAAATATATCAACGTAACCATTTTTGCACAAAATAATTATTCATTTAAATTACTTATCATAATATCATTATTAATATTAATCATCCTCATGCCACGTAGATAATAAAAATATTCCTATAGTAACGTAATCAAATCACAGTCAAATCGAAGCATATAACAAATTCATAATTCTAAAAATTGAAACAACAAGTCAAAGAAAAGGGATCTTGCCTCGAATCCGTGGGTGTGAATGGAGCAGCGGGTGAGTGGCAACGGTTCAGATCTGAGAGGTGGCAGAGCTGCTGTAGAACGTCATCAGATCTGCTGAGGAAGGCATCGACAGCGAGGGGCTGGTGAGGAAGGGTTGAGATGGCAACGACGGAGGAGCTTAGCGGCTGTTTAGAGGGAGAGGGCCTGTTGCGTGGGCTGAGGAGGGAAGGGTGGTAGGAGAGGGGCTGCAGGCGGTGTCGGTGGCGGTTGCAGGGGGTCGTAGGTCGCTGCAGGCGGTGTCGGCGAGTGAAGGAGGAACGCGGGGTTCTGATGTCACTAGCTGGTCAGAGCCTAGGCTCTGACGACGGCCAAGGGGAAGCGGTGGCTCGGGTGGTTGATGTGACGCCCCTGGTTTTAACATGGCTGCAGTCTAAGGTGAAACCAAGAATATCAAACTTGCAATGCACTACACCATGCAATAGCATGTTTCACCATCACAATTACTATCTATCTCGTAGAATCAACAACAGATGTATATACAAAACATGCTAGAGAAAATATACAGAAGAAATAATAAACGACGGATATTCTAAAGAAATCATCACCACTGAAATAAATAGACGAATCTTTGAGAGAAATAACTTCTGACTGAATACAAGTGTCTCGACATAGAAAATCAAATGAAATGACATTTAGGAATATCACCTTTACAAAACTAGAATGATAACTCAAATGTTCATAAGCACATCTACTGTGAAGTTCTGATATAAACTACTAACAATATGGATAAATAAGTGCTAGAGAAATTTTATCAATCTACGCCTCTCCGTGCACCTGGCTCGTTACCTAAAAGTGGGGAAACAACGAGCGTCAAGCGCTAGCAAGTAACATCTCAACAAACCCCAGGGGGAAGGGCTAGAAGAAAGAAAAATAGCTGTTAATACATATAGATAGTCAATCATCTACTCCGAAATAAAATGGTGGTTTGATATTTAGAAATTTACAACACGAGCATAGGTACGTATCCCGTTAGCTAAAATTGTAAATAGCTAAATACCAAATCCCAAAAAAAGCTACAACGTGGAGCAATAAAAAAATATAGCTCCATCTCCAACCATAATATCAATGACCTTTCAGATGTCAAATACGTGCCCAACTCGTGGACTGAAATAGGTAAATGTCTAATACATGAACTGCAATAGCTTAAAGTCCAACACGATGAATGTAATAGATTATAGTCCAACATGAGGACTTTAATAGATTATAGTCCAACACGAGGAATTTAATGGATTATAGTCCAACACGAGGAAATCAACATGAAAGTAATATAAAAAATTCAGCATATTTACTACTCACTCTCGTGCCTCGGTGAGTGAATCTAAAACTCATGTCCGTAGTCAACTCATATACACAAATCCTAGTGTATTATAATCCCATATAACCTAGGTGTCTCGCCAGTCACACAAACTTATGCAACAACATGAACATGTAGAAAATTCCCCAGCGGTCGACTACGAAGAGACAGAAACCTTTTCTACAGGTTTCTACTCCTCGAGGTTGATTCAAAAGCTACTATACGATGATTCTATATACTACAAATACTATATACATGATTTAGCATTTCTAGAATATGTAAAAAAATACAATTTAATCACTATTGACAAAAAGAAACCTTTTTAAAAACATGTATACATGTCGACACGTTTGAAAACAATTATCTTTCTTTCAAAACTCTTGTTAGGAAAATTTTCAGATCTAGATCTTCATTAGGAAATTTGTGGGTGATCTTTATTAACTGACAACTTGTTCTTTTTGCAACATACAATATAAAGATCTATCTTTATACATAAAATAGCATTTTAGGATCATAAAACACAGGAAAACTTATTTAAAAACATTTAAAAAGTAGGTGTAGGATTCAACGAGATAAAACTCACCTGAGGGGTATTGATGAACTCCCAAAGACGAGTGAGAATGATCCTCCTTCACTGAACACCGATGGATCTCCTGTCAGCTCCTCCAAAATCCTCCAAGAATCGCCAAAGAAAGGGGGTTTAGGGTTTGAGAGAGAGAGAGAGGAGGGGTCTGAGGCTATTAGGGTTTAAAAGAGGGTTATGAGAGCTTCAAAACAGATATATATACTTAGGTATACTCTACGGTTTGGTATAAACAAAACCAACCCAAAACGGAGACAATTCTGGCATCTGCACGCCCAGCAGTCGATCATATAGAAACCTGCACACAGGCTGAGGTTCGGTATATTGGCCATAACTTTCTCGTCAGACATCTGAATGAGGTGATTTAAGATTTATTGGAAATCTATTGAAGAGACCTACAACTTTAATCTTTTATACTTTCTCAGATTCTAACTACATCTATATGTAAAATATAGAAACTCATAACTGATCATAAATGTCAGATTTCTCTTTTGGCCTTTGTGCATGACTTGTACATATGCACTCATATATTCACAAATATATTAAATTAATCTCAAATCAATTCTTATCATATTCAAACATTAAAATATATTATTTTTCACCATATAACATATTTATCATTATTTATCATAAAATATTCAAAATTTTGGGGTTTTACATTCTTCCGCAACGTATCTTAGGAATTAATAATATGATAAAAGCACTAAGAGGGGATAATCTAGACAAGGAATTCCTCCCATACACATCTTATACCATTAATCCCTAGATATGAATCACTAGCAATATCTATGCTTAGCAATCTAAATTGCGGATACTCTCACTTAACCACTAACTAAATGGAACTAGTACATCGGGTGAAAAACCAAACAAGGAACCTCCCATATATATGTCATGTATCCCAAATGATTAAGGATTACCTATTAAAGATAAATATGACTATCCCAAAATCATCATAAATCATAAGAAAAACATAATCCAAACAATTTACCTATTCAAACAGGTGTGGATAGTCGCGACGCATATCCTCTTCGTGTTCTCAAGAAACCTTCTTAGATCCTTTCCGGTTCTATTGGACCTACACCAATGGAATCACCTTGTTTCTAAGTTTTTGTCTTCTCTAGTAAGTATACAAACCGGGATCTCAATAGTAGACAAATCGTCCTGAAGCTCAATCTCCAGATTATCCAATACTTGCTGTCTCTCCTCATCATGCAAGTGTTTCTTGAGCATCGAAATATGAAATACATCATGCACACTAGACATCGATGCCGACTTTGAGTATGACACAATCTCCTACCTGAAGCTCTAAAGGTCGTCGTCTATGATCCGCATAGCTCTTCTGCCGACTTTGAGCGGCTAGAATATACTCCCTGATCAATGCTACCTTCTCGGTAGTCTACCTCACTAGCTCTGGTGCAAGCAACAAGCTATCCTTTGGCTCTACCAACATATAGGGGATCTACAGGGTCTCCCGTAAATTATCTTATACAGGGCCATACCAATCGTTGCTTGATAGCTATTGTTATAAGAGAACTCTATCAATGGAATATGATCCTCCTAGCTGCCTTGAAAATCAATGATACAAGCTCGCAACATGTCCTCCAACGCCTGGTTCACTCTCTCTATCTGACTGTCTGTATGAGGGTGGAATACACTGTGTGTAATAACTTGCTACCAAATGAATCCTGGAAACTCCTCCAAAAGTGCAAGGTGAAAACCGAGCCTCGATCTGATACAATAATATCTGGAACTTTGTGAAGTCGAACTATCTCCCAGATAAATATCCTCGCATATGTCTCGGCGGTATAAGTCGTCCTCATTGCAATAAAATGTGTCGACTTCATCAACCGATCCACTATCACCCAAACTAAATCGTTCCCCTTCTTCGACTTCGGCAACCCTGCAATGAAGTCCATAAAAGTATTCGCCCACTTCCATTCTGGGATGGGTAAAGGCTGAAGTGTCCCTGCTGGTCTCTGGTGTTCTACCTTCACCTGCTGACAGGTGATGCACTTAGCCACATATTCTGCAATCTCTCTACGTATACCACTCCACCAAAAGTGTCTCCTCAAGTTCTTGTATATCTTAGTGGTTCCTAGATGCACTGAATATCGGATACGATGTTCTTCATCAAACAACTCCTTCATCTCTACACTAGATGGGCTAACCAATCGACCCTTCATTTGAAGGCCTCCATCTGCTCCAATGGTCCAATCGTCCTTGTCCAATTTGTCTCTGATTGAGTTCCTTTTGGGAGAATATGTACTTCAAACTCTAGTGATCTATGAATAGCTCGAACTGAACTCCATACAAAGAGTGTCTCAACGCCTTCAGTACGAATACTACCGCTACTAACTCCAAATCATGAGTGGGATAGTTCTGATCATGTACCCTTAGCTGTAGTGAGATGTATGCTACTACCCTCTGAGTCTTCATCAGAACACCTCCCAAACCTGCTAACGACGCATCCATGTATAAGACAAATGTCCTGTCACTACTCGGAATAGTAAGGACTGACACCGTAGTCAACTTAGCCTTTAAGGTATCATAGGCCTTCTGGCACTCCGTGCTCCAAGTAAACTATACACCCTTATTCATAAGGCATGTAAGTGGCATCATAATCTTCGAGAAGTCCTGAATGAACTTTCTGTAATAGCTAGCTAACCCTAAAAAACTATGAATCTCAGTAACCGTCTTTGGTTGTACCCAATCAAGCACTGCTTAAACCTTAGATGGGTCCACTGCTATGCCCTCTCTGCTGATAATATGGCCAAGAAACCTAACCTTAGAAATCCAAAACTCACACTTGCTGAACTTAGCATATAGCTGATGCTCCCTCAAAGTCTGCAAAGCCAACGTAGATGCTGCTCGTGCTCTGACTCCAATCTCAAATAGATGAGATTATCTTTGATAAATACGATCACAAATTGGTCAAAATATGGATGGAAGATTTGGTTCATTAAATTCATGAATACCGCGGGTGCATTGGTCAACCCAAATGACATGAGAAAAACTCGAAAGACACATATCAAGTCAGAAAGGCGGTCTTGGGAATATCCATCTCCCAAACCCGCAACTGATGATAACCAGAACGAAGATCAATCTTGAGAAATACTACACTCCCTGTAGCTGATCGAACAAGTCATCAATCCGAGGCAAAAGGATATCTATTCCGGATAGTGACTTTGTTCAACTCACGATAGTCGATACATAATCGCATACTACCATCCTTCTTCTTCATGAAGAGGACTGGCGTATCCCATGAAGAATGACTCCGACGAATAAAGTCCTGAGCTAACAACTCATCCAACTGGGTCTGTATCCCCCTCATCTCAGTAGGTGCCATGCGATAGGGTGCTCGGGATATCGGGGCTGTGCCCGACTGCAACTCAATAAAAAACTCAACCTCTCTCACAGGAGGTAACCCAGGTATGTCCTGAAAGACATCCTGATAATCTGAGACAACTCTAGTCTTGCATATATCAACACTCTGATCCCAAAGCATCACATCCTCGATGTACGCCAGTAATAACTCCGTAAACTGGTTCCCCAGAGAGGTTGCCACAACTAACTTGGACCCATCGGACGCTCACAAATTAACTGTTTTCGCAAAACAGTCGATACTGACGTGGTAGGAGGACAATCCATAGCAAGAATAACATCAAACTTAGACATGCGCAACACTATCAGATCGGCAACAAACTCAGACTCATCTAAACTAATAATACACCTCCTACAAATGCTCCCCAAGAGAGACATCTCACTTAGAGGGGTGGAAACTGACAAAAGAATGTCTAGAGGCTGAGCTACCAGCTGAAGTCTAATCAGAAATGCATAAGATATGAAAGAATATGAAGCCCCTAAATCGAAAAGAATACGGGCTAGAAAAGAGTTCACGAGGAACGTACTCTCTACTATGGTCCCGCTCGCACCATGATCACGAAGGACTACCGCATAGACTCTGCCTGTGGCTGGAGGCTGCTCTACTGCTAGAAGTGGAGCATATGAGACTACATGTCCCTGAGGGACCTCCTGAACTACGTGAACCTATCCTTCAATCATCGGAACTACTGGCGGTGCCTCGAGTCTCATTTGCTGGCCCTAACCTCAGCCCTGAAATCGATTCTGCTGCTGATTCTGCCCTTTCCCTTCTGGGCTCCTGCTATTGCACTGCGATAGTCTGATGCTCTGTGGCCAATCTTATGAAACTTAAAACATGTGCCCTGAAAGTTGTGCTGCTAAGGCGCTCTCTGATCATGCTGAGGTCCTCTCCTATGAGGGTCTTGCTGCTGCTACTAGGGTCCTGAAAAAGGCCTCTTATTCTTGCCCTTATCCTTAGTATTCCCTTCCTTGTCTTTATGAAACATAGCTGACTCGTTCTCCTATGAAGTGGCAGCATCAGCTACCTCTCGAACTGAGTAGAACCTCCTAGAAACGAGGTATCTACGAAGGCTTGGGTGAATTCCTGCTAGAAACATCTGTGCTTGGTGTTCTCCAGTCTGCCACATGCCCGTAAAGTAAAATAGGCTCATAAATCTGCCCTCAAAATCAGCTTCTGACATGTCTCCCTATGTTAATCTGGACAACTCAAGCTCTTTCCTGGCCTGTGCCGCGGAAGAGATATACTGCTCATCGAAAAAATAGACAAAGTCCTCCCAGGTGAGGGTCATCCTCTATTCTGGGGTAAACTAAAGCTGGTACCATCTCCCTGCATCCCCTTTGAGACTATAGGATGCTAGCTTCTGCTTCTGACCAAAGTCACATCAAGTATCTCAATGGTGTTACCCACATCTTCCTTCCACTTATGCGCCGCAAGAGAATCTGATAATCCCTGAAACTTCGGTTCCCTCATCTTCTGGTATCTCTCCACTAAGCGGAGCCAAGCCTCCTGCTCTGTGGTTCTATCAACAACTGCCTGTGGGGTGGGTATGGGTGTCTGTTCTGGGAAATTTTCTACAACAGGAATAGGTGGTATCCACGGTGGTGGAACTACTGGTAGTGGTGGTGGTGGTGCGATATGATTCGTCACAAGATCCTCAAGTGCTACCATCCTAGCGGCTTGGGTAGAGCCTGCTGCGGCTCTGTTGGAGCTTGTTGTGGCTCTACCTGACCAGCTCTCCGGGTACGAGGTCTACCACGTCCGGCCCTCTAAGCATATAGAAGAAAGTTTATAAGTCCTCGAATGAAACATATATGGAATTCGTAAAGATAAAAAATTCGTATCATATATCATCTACGCAAATACTTTTGATATCAATGAATACTAGTCTCACAAAAAAAAAATTCGTAATTTTTGAATACGCATATATAACGTCCTCACTCATTCTAGAAATTTCTAATGGACTCTATACATGAATCTTAAGAAACTCTACTCTAACTCCACGACTCAACGTAGGATGATACTAAGGATACTCGAACTAGAGCTCTGACACCAACTGTGACGCCCCTAGTTTTAACAAGGCTGCAGTCCTAGGTGAAACTAAGAATGTCAAACCTGTTATGCACTACACCATGCAATAGCATATTTCACCATCACAATTACTATCTATCTAGTAGAATTAACAACAGATATAGGTATAAAACAGGCTAGAGAAAATATACAGAAGAAATACTAAACAACAGATATTCTGAAGAAATCATCACCACTGAAATAAATAGACCAATCTTTAAGAGAAATAACATTTGACTGAATACAAGTGTCTCGACATAGGAAATCAAATAAAATGATATTTAGGCACATCGCCTTTACAAAACTAGAATGATAACTCAAATGTTCATAAACACATCTACTGTGGAGTTCTTACATAAACTACTAACAATATAGATAAATAACTGCTAGAGCAATTCCATCAACCTACGGCTCTCCGTGCACCTGGCTCGTTACCTGAAAGGGGGGAACAACGAGCCTCAAACTCTAGCAAGTAACATCTCAACCAACCCCAGGGGGAAGGGCTAGAAGAAAGAAAATAACTGTTAATACATATAGATAGTCAATCATCTACTCCGAAATAAAATGGTGGTTTGAAATTTATAAATTTACAACACGAACATAGGTAAGTCTCCCGTTAGCTCAAATTATAAATAGCTAAATACCAAATCCCAAAAAAAGCTACAACGTGGAGCAAAAAAGAAATATATCCCCATCTCCACCATAATATCAATGACCTGTCAGATGTCAAATACGTGCCGAACTCGTGGACTAAAATAGGTAAATGTCCAATAAATGAACTGCAAAAGCTTAAAGTCCAACATGAGGACTGTAATGAATTATAGTCCAACACGAGGACTTCAATGGATTATAGTCTAACATAAGGACTTCAATGGATTATAGTCCAACACGAGGACTTCAATATGAAAGTAATATAAAAAAATCAGTATATTTACTACTTACTCTCGTGCCTCGGTGAGTGAATCTAAAACTCGTGTCCGTAGTCAACTCATAAACACAAATCCCAATGTATTATAATCCCGTATAACCTAGGTGTCTCGCTAGCCACACAAACTTATGCAACAACATGAACATGTAGAAAATTCCCCAGCGTTCGATCGCGAAGAGACAGAAACCTTTTCTACAGGTTTCTGCTCATCGAGGTTGATTCAAAAGTTATTATACGACGATGCTATATACTACAAATCCTATATATGTGATTTAGTATTTCTAGAATATGTAAAAAATACAATCTAATCACTATAGAAAAAAAGACACATTTTTAAACACATGTATGCATGTCGACACATTTGAAAACAATTATATTTCTTTCAAAACTCTATTTAGGAAAATTTTTAGATCTAGATTTGCATTAAGAAATTTGTGGGTGATCTTTAATAACTGAAAACTTGTTTGTTTTGTAATATACAATATAAAGATCTATCTTTATACATAAAATTGTATTTTAGGCTCATAAAACACAGGAAAACTTATTTAAAAACGTTTAAAACATAGGTGTAGGATTCGGCGAGATGAAACTCACCTGAGGGGTGTTGATGAACTCCCAAAGACGAGTGAGATGTTGGACCCTAGAGGGGGGTGATTAGGGTCTTAAGGTAATAATTGTGAAATAAAATTAACACAATGCAATACACCACAAAATAAAAAGTTGAAGTAAAAGAGATAAGGTTAGAAATCGTTATCCAAATGACGCGCGATGTATTCATGAGGTTCGGTCCGCTGGCCTACATCCCCACTCCCCTCTCTCAAGGAGAATCCACTACACAACCCGGTTTGGAAGCCGGAACTTCTTCTACACAACGATCTCCACGAGATCTCACAACCACACAATTATTCTTCACGAGTTCACACTCACAACACTAGCAATAGTAGGAAAGACTCTCTTTACAGTAGCCCTATGGCAAGAAGAGTGATTGCACTTGAAGCTTGGGATGTGAAAACGAAACTGTGAATAACAAGCTGAAAGTTGAAGCTCTTTGAAAACAATAAACTTGAAAACAAGAGTTTTGCAATTAAATCATGGGGATGAAGTAGTTGAGGTGTTGGGTATTTATAGGGAAAGAAAACAGCAGCCAAAACCCCAAAGAATCAGACAAAATCCCCCAAAAACCGGATTTCTAAAACTATACAAAAATAGCTATTACAGTACTCATCAGTCGACTGACGGGAAGCATCAGTCGACTGATTAGCTGATCGTTGTATATGATTTCCAACTTATCAGTCGACTGACGATCATTTCAGTCGACTGACGATCTCGTCAGTCGACCAAAACAGAACAAAGACTAAATGAAGATTCCATGCATTTACTTCAGTCAACTCGTCAGTTGAATAACTTTATCAGTCGACTGATCAGTCGACTGATCAGTCGACTAATAATAGTTATCAGCCTGACATGCTTTTGAAAATGAGTTTCAATGCTCTGTTAAAAATAGTAAATAAATTCCAAAAAATGTAAAACTTTGGAAATAGTTTATAAACATTTTGACAAACTTGTTTGAAAAGAATTTTGCAAAAAAGTCCTCGTATTTGTGAGAAACATCATTTTAACACAAGTACCAAAATACGAGTTTTGAAATAGTGCAAGTGTATGTGATATCCCAAATAGCTTCAAATGAAATCTACAACTACTTGCCTACATTTAAGTACTAGAGAGAAATAAATTAGCAAATATCTTTCACATAAAAATACATTTCTTGAGTCTTGATATTGCTTTAAAGGTGATGAAGATTTTTAAAGCATATAGTGTTCTTGATAAACATTGCTTCATCACTTTGCCTCCACCTCCTTTAGATATTGACGTTGTAGCTTATATTCCATCCAATCCTTCATAAATGGTACTAACAAGCTTGATATTTATATTATCTACAATTTCATTCAATAAGTAATTAGTACTGATAATGGTGGTTATAAATCATCATCAAAACATAAGGGTGTAGGCGTATAAAATTGCCTATAGGTCCCTTAACATGGCTCGGCACGATGATTCGACAAATCAACGGACGTTCGAGCAACGAGGCGATGAGGCACGCAAGCAACGGAATACATTCACGTGTGGAACCAAACCAACCGTTCGGAAAGTTAACGAGTCGTCCAACAACAAAACGGACTTGAACTCAAACACCGAGGCAGAAATACTGCCAAATAAAGACGCTGGCTATCAAATCAAAGTCCGGGCGAATCAAACGAAGAACCGAAAGACGGAAAACACCGGAAAACGACGAAACACGACACACCCGGGGACTCGGCCTGAACCGAGCCAACCCGGGGTGGCTCGGCCCAAGCCGAGCCACCCCAGGGTGGCTCGGCATGAGCCGAGCCACCCCAAGGTGGTCGGGTGTTCCCCCCTCCCTCTTGTGCATGCGGGCACAATTCAGGTATCCTATAAATAGGGGGGGTGGTTGTTCATTTGAGAGGACTTTTTCTGAACTTCTGAAGAGCCGAAACTCTGCCGGATTGCGACCTCAACTCGGAATTGTGAAGGCTTGAAGACTTGGATACACAGATCTACGTCATTCTACTCCGGATCTAAGCTTGGTTCTTAGATCCCGAGATTTGAGCGAGCGTTTCCTTGGTGAAACGATCCCTCACGGCTATTATCTCCTTGGTGGGATAATACCCGTTATACCACGTAGATCTGTTCGGATCGAGATTGCGCGGTGGTCCACGGTAATCAACCCCGACACAGGCAAACAACCCACGCAAGCGAGGGACCATAAAACAGGAAACTCGTGATTTGTTCAGAGAGAATTGTAATTTTTTATTTCTTTATTTTGATTTTCATTGTAACCGGATCTTATAAAAAGACCGGATCTTTGTAAACGCATAAAGTTGTTATCAAAGTTGTAATGAAATCATCAATGAAGAAGAACACAATTTTCCACGCGAACAATGGGCTAACAATCTCTCCCTTTTTGATGATGACAACCAACCATTATATTGGAACGAAATAAATATGGCTTATAGATAGTAGATCCCCCTATCTATGAGCTCCCCCTAATTATGTGCACAAATGAGGAGATTTCTCTCCCCCTTTGTCACCATCAAAATGGGGTATATGAAATAATAAACATGCAAAAATATTTTAGTGAATGCATATGAAGTTTAACTAACCAAGCAAATAAGCAAAACTTTTTACATAATGCATAAACCCAAATCATTTCTTATGCGACAAAAATCTTCTTCACTAAGAGGTTTGGTAAAGATGTCTACTAATTGAGATTTAGTATCAATATAAACAAGGGATACATCTTGCCTCTCTACATGATCAAGTAAGAAATGATGGCGCATATCAATATGCTTGGCTCTAAAGTGCAAAACGGAATTTGTTTGAAATGTTTGTAGCACTAGTGTTATCACAAAGAATTTTTGTATTTTGAAAAAACAAATCATAGTCAACTAAACTTTGTTTCATCCATAAGTTGGGCACAACATAAACCGACGGTAATGTATTCCGCTTCTATAGTGGACAAGGCAACACAATTTTATTTCTTGAAGGCCCACGAGATAAGAGAGTTATCTAAAAATTAACATGTACCACTCGTACTCTTGCGATCTACCTTACATCCGGCAAAGTCGACATCACAAAAACCATAAAGATCAAAAGAGGAGCTTTTTGGATAAAATAAACTAAGATTAATTGTACTATTTACATATTTAATAATTCTTTTAACCACAATCAAATGGGACATTTTAGGAGAAGCTTAAAAACATGCACATGCACACACACTAAACATGATATCGAGTCTACTAGTGGTAAGGTAAAGAAGACTTCCTATCATACCTCAGTAAAGTTTTTGGTCTACATCCTTACCACTATCATCCGCATCAAGCTTGATACTTGTACTCATGGGCGTTAGTGCATGTTTATAATTCTCCAATTCGAATTTCTTCACTAATTCTCTCGCATACTTGCTTTGAGAGACGAATATCCCATCCATAGTTTTCTTGACTTGGAGCCCGAGAAAGAAAGTAAGCTCTCCCATCATGCTCATCTCAAAATAATCTTGCATAACTTTAAAAAATTCCTTGCATAAAGTTTCATTAGTGGAACCAAAAATGATATCATCAACATATATTTGAACTAAAATAAAATTATTTTTCCTTTTTCTCACAAAAGGTGTATTATCAATTTTCCCTTTAGAAAAGCCATTTTCAAGAAGAAAACTAAAGAGGCGAGCATACCAAGCTCTAGGAGCTTGTTTTAACCCATATAAAGTTTTTTGAACCCGGTAAACATGATTAGGAAATGAATGATCCAAAAAACTAGGGGGTTGCTCAACATATACTTCTTCTTCTATAAAACCATTTAAAAAGGTATTTTTCACATCCACTTGAAATAATTTAAAATCTTTAAAACTTGCAAAGGCTAAGAACATTCTAATAGATTCCAACCTTATAACCGGTGCAAAGGTTTCATCATAGTCTATGCCCTCCTCTTGATTGTATCCTTGGGCAACTAAACGAGCTTTGTTTCTCGTGACTATGTCATGTTTATCAAGTTTGTTTCTAAAAACCCATTTAGTTCCAATAACATGAACATTGTTAGGTCTAGGAATTAATTTCTAAACATTATTTCTTTGAAAATTGTTTAGTTCATCATGCATTGCTAGAACCAAAAACTCGTCTTTTAAAGCATCCTTTATCTTTTAAGGTTCTATTTGAGATAGGAAGGTAACATTACCACATTCACTCAAACCTTTTGAGCGAGTTAGAACTCCTTGTGAAGGATTCCCAATTATTTGCTCCTTTGGATGATTTGGAGCAAATTTCCATGCTTTGGAGAGTTTTTCTTGCTCTTGAATGTTGTTGCTTTCCCCATCCTTTTGTGCATCTATTGAAGGTGTTTCATTTAGTTGTAAAAGTTCCAATCATCTCTCAATATCATCATCAACTTTCCTAGGCAAATCAACTTATAAACCTATATTAGTCTCATCAAAAATAACATTTATAGATTCTTCAATAACAAGAGTTTATTTGTTGAAGACCCTATAAGCCTTAGTTCTAGGTGCATATCCTAAGAAAATACCAATGTCAATTTTTAAATCAAATTTATCATTGTGATATTTAGTGCTCAAAATAAAACATTTACAACCAAAAATACGGAAGTATCCAATAAAAGGTGTTTTGCCATAAAATAGTTCATAAGGAGTTTTCTTAAGCTTTAGTATAATCAAAACACGATTCAAAACGTGGAGAGCCGTATTGACGGCTTCCGCCAAAAAATATTTTGGTAAATCAAAGGCATTTATCATTGTTCATGCCATCTCTTGTATGGTGTGATTTTTCTGTTCAAAATTTTGTTATGGTGTTCTTGGAGCAGAAAATACATGAGTTATACCATGATGTGCACAAAAATTATTAAAAAATTATTTTGAAATTCACCACCATGATCACTTCTAATTTTAACAACTTTTAACTCTTTTTCATTTTAAATTCTTTTGACAAAATATGAAAAATATTCAAAACATTCATCTTTACTACCAAGAAAGGTTGTCCATGTAAAACGGGAGAAATCATCAATAATGATAAAAACATAGTATTTACCTCCTAGTGAGGTAACACACATAGGACCAAAGAGATCAAGATGTAATAATTACAAGGGTTTAGAAGTTGATACCTCATTAATGGATTTGAAGGTAGACTTGGTTTGCTTACCTTTAGCACAATCTTCACAAATGGTATCTTTCATGAAAGGTAAGTTTGGTAACCCTTTTACAAGATTCTTTTTGGATAACTTGGATATTAACTCCATGTTGGCGTGACCAAGCCTCTTATGCCAAATCCAAGAATTTTCATCAACCGCCGCACCGCATTTAACATCTTGATCTACTAGCTCATTCATCTAAAAAATGTATACATTAGATTTTCTATTAGCAATAAAAATACTTTTTTCATTTAAGCTAACAATGCACTTATCCGGTATAAAAGAAATATCAAATCCTTTATCACGTAATTGGCTAATACTAAGAAGGTTATGATTTAAGCCTATAACCAAATAAACATCCTCTATTACGGGAGAAGGTGTCATACCAATGCATCCAATACCTATAATTTAACCTTTCTCACCGCCACCGAAGGATACATTACCTCCTTCAATCTTTGATAGGGTTGCAAAAAACTCTTTGTTGCCTGTCATATGATGTGAGCAACCACTATCAAGGTACCACATCTCTTTACGTCATGTTCGTGATGTTTCCTACATAAGATGAAGACGTAGCAACTTTAGGTACCCAAATCTTAGGTCCTTTGGTGTTAGTATACTTAGTACCTTTGGGTACCCATGTCATTCCATAATAATCATTGTTCCTTTTAATCCAACAATGAGTGGAGATATGACCATGTTTCATGCAATATGTGCACACAAAATTTTTCTTGTGTGTAGAAGCATCAGATCTATGAAACCTATTTCTTTCAAAACGATGATGACTAGAAGATGCATGAGTGGGTTTAATTCTTCCATTTTCAATTTCTAGCCTTTTAATTTTGGATCTCAATTGTTTGTTTTCAAAATCGAGATCTCCTAACAATTCATCTTTTAGAGCAAGTGAGGATTGTAGTTGCTCAAGTTTGGAATCACAAGAAATATGTAACTTTTTAAAAGAAGAATATTCTTTTGTCATTCTTTTAAACTCAAGGTTTAACTCTTCTAATGCGGTTGCTAGATCACATTGCATTTAAAAGGATTCACTTTCGGTATCGGATATTACCTCATTTTCTTGAGCCATAAAGCAAATGTTAGGATCATGAAGAGCAATCTTTGCTCCTTCTTCATTGCTATCCGAATCGCTTCGTTCGGATTTCTCCCATCCGACATACATAGTTTTCTTCTTCTTGTATTTCAAATATTTCTCTTTGAGATTAGGGCAATCTTTGGCAAGATGACCCGGTTCGTTGCATTCAAAACATTTTCCTATACGTGAACAAAACTTGTTGTTAGATCGGTTATTAGAATTCCTATGTCTTTTTAGTAGTCTTGATATTCTTCTAGAGAGGTGAGCCACTTCTCTAGAAATGTCGACTTAACTATCCGAAGAGGAGGAGTTATTACTAGCTCCTTTGAGAGTAATAGTCTTTATTTTTGGGGATGGCTCCTCAATTTCCCGTGGGGCACTTCCTCTTTCTCCTTCCCTTTAAGCTTCTTTTCATGAATCTTAAGCTTGCCGATGAGGCCATCGAGAGCTAGAGTAGTAAGATCGTGAGCTTCCTCTATGGCCGTAGCTTTGGGTTCCCACACTGGAGTCAATGAGCGAAGGATCTTGTAGTTCATCTCTTGGATATTCAATTTCTTGTCAAGACCATGCAATTCATTGATGATATTAGTAAAGCGAGAAAACATAGCATCAATGGATTCATTAGGAAGCATTTTAAATAACTCATAGTCATGCATAAGCCCACTAATTTTGGACTTCTTAACTTGGGCGGTTCCTTCATGTGTAATACATAATTTTTCCTAAATTTCATGTGTGGTTGCACACAGGGAGATCCTATTGTATTCATTTGGAGTAAGACCACAAATTAAGGCATTCATAGCCTTCACATTGAGATTAGCTTGGAGTCTTTCTCCATCGGTCATGGTACTACTCTTAGGCTTTTCTACATATTTCTTCTCAATGATATCTAAGATGTCAAGATCAATGCAACGAAGGTAAATCCTCATTCTAGCATTCCAATAGGCAAAATTGCGACCGGTGAAAAGCGAGGGTCTAGTGGTGGATTGTCCCTCAAGCATATGCACATTCAATGAAGCCTTCATTGGATCTTTCCTCTAAGGTGGTTAGACCAAAAACAACTATAGAGACCAAGCTCTGATACTAATTGTTGAACCACAGAGGGGGGTGATTAGTGTCTTAAGGCAATAATTATACAATAAAATTAAGACAATGCAATACACCATAAAATGGAAAGCTGAAGTAAAAGAGATAAGGTTAGAAATTGTTATCCAAGTGACGCGCGATGTGTTCATGAGGTTCGGTCTGCTGACCTATGTCCCCACTCCCCACTCTCGAGAAGAATCCACTACACAACCCGGTTTGGAAGCCGGAACTTCTTCTACACAACAATTTCCACGAGATGTCATAACCACACGATTGATCTCCACGAGATCACACTCACAACAGTAGCAAAAGCAGGAAAGACTCTCTCTTTACAGTAGCCCTATGGCAAGAAGAGAGATTGCACTTGAAGCTTGGGATGTGAAAACGAAACAGTGAATAATAAGATGAAAGTTGAAGCTCTTTGAAAAAAATAATCTTAAAAACAAGAGTTTTGCAATTAAAGCTTGGGGGTGAAGTAGTTGGGGTGTGGGGTATTTATAGGGAAAGAAAACAGCAGCCAAAACCCCAAAGAATCAGACAAAATCCCCCAAAAACCAGATTTTTGAAACTATACAAAATAACCGTTACAGTACACATCAATGGACTGATGGGAAGTATCAGTCGACTGATGAGCTGATTATTGTATACGATTTCCAACTTATCAGTCGACTGACGATCATTTCAGTCGACTGACGATCTCGTCAGTCGACAGGTCAGTCGACCAAAACAGAATAAAGACTAAATGAAGATTCCACGCATTTACTTCAGTCAACTCGTCAGTTGACTATTTTTATCAGTCGACTGATCAGTCGACTGATAACAGTTATCAGCTGACATGCTTTTGAAAATGAGTTTCAATGCTCTGTTAAAAATAGTAAATAAATTCTAAAAAATGTAAAACTTTGGGAATAGTTTATAAACATTTTGACAAACTTGTTTGAAAAAGAATTTTGCAAAAATGTTCCCGTATTTGTGAGAAACATCATTTTAATACAAGTACCAAAATACGAGTTTTGAAATAGTGCAAGTGTGTGTGATATCCCAAATATCTTCAAATGAAATCTACAACTACTTGCCTACATTTAAGTACTAGAGAGAAAATAAATTAGCAAATATCTTTCACATAGAAATACATTTCTTGAGTCTTGATAATGCTTTAGAGTTGATGAAGCTTTTTAAAGCATATAGTGTTCTTGATAAACATTGCTTCATCACTTTGCCTCCACCTCCTTTAGATATTGACGTTGTAGCTTAAATTCCATCCAATCCTCCATAAATGGTAATAACAAGCTTGATATACATATTAACTACAATTTCACCCAACAAGCAATTAGTACCGATAATGGTGGTTGTAAATCATCATCGAAACATAAGGACTAACATGAGAATGATCCTCCTTCACTGACCACCGATGGATCTCACGTCAGCTCCTCCAAAATCATCCAAGAATCACCAAAGAAAGGGGGTTTAGGGTTTGAGAGAGAGAGAGAGGAGGGGGCTGAGGCTATTAAGGTTTAAAAGAGGGTTCTGAGAGCTTCAAAACGGATATATATACATAGGTATACTCCTGGGTTCGGTATAAACAAAACCAACCCAAAACAGAGGCAATCCTGACGTCTGCACGCCCAGCAGTCGACCGTATAGAAACTTGCACACAAGGTTGGGGTTCGGTATATTGGCCATAACTTTCTCGTCTAACCTCCGAACGAGGTGATTTAAGATTTTTTGGAAAGATATTGAAGATACCTACAATGTTATCTTTTACACTTCCTCATATTCTAAACGTATCAATATGTAAAATATAGAATCTCATAACTGGTCATAAATCTCAGATTTCTCTTTTGGCCTTTGTGCATGACTTGCACATATGCACTCATATATTCACAAATATATATTGAATTGATCTCAAATTAAATCTTATCATATTCAAACATCAAAATATATTACTTTTTACCATATAACATATTTATCATTATTTATCATAAAATATTCAAATTTTTAGGGTTTAAAGTTGAGGAGGCCGTGGAGATGGGCTCGGCTACTGAGGGCTCAACGGACTGGCGGGTTGAAAGCGGTGGGGAGGTGGAGGTGGTGCGTTAGGGGAGGCGGCTGGCCAGGGTCGGCGTAGTTGTCGGTGACGAGAGAGCGGGAGAGAGAGCGCGCGGAAGAGAGAGAGATAGGAAGAGATGAAACAGGGCGGCGGCATTTTGGGGAATAAGAGAAGGAGAGAGAAAATGCAAACAGATATAATATATATATGAAGAAATTAGGGTTTAGAAAAATAATTAAAAATAATAATAATCATGAAATAAATTAAATAATTATGTGAAAATTATCTACACATCAAAACATACTAGTTGTAGTATTACAATGCGAAAATTAAATCTAGAAAATTGAGAAAACTACGAATACTCTTTTTAAAATAATAAATAAATATTTTAAATTACTAAAAAATTATTTTAACTAGTATCGAAAGTTCATGGTCATTACAATGCTACTAGGAAAGAACCCTAGAGGGGGGTGAATAGGGTTTTATTCTAATCTAATCCGATTTATGCCAATTAAAACTTATTAACAAATTATCCAAGCAAATAAGATATGCAATGAATTATTAGCAAGGATAAGCAATATAGACAAGGGTAAACAAACTATAATCAAATACAAACAATATATTGGATAAATTTGACAATAAGAGAATGTCGATAGAGATAAACAAAATATAAGTACACAAGACAAACTCAAACACACAAGAAATGATAACGGAGTTCAGAACTTCCGTCCTACGTCTCTGCTCCCCAATCCTAAGGAGAAATCCGCTATCACACCGGGTTTTCGACGTTCATCCAAAAACGTTTACGCCCCACAATCTCGGTTTTCTAGCTCACCAAAAATATTTACAACTCACACTTGTAACTACACAAATACCACCTTAAGTGTTGGCCTCTAACGTGTCTCGATCAAGTGCTCAGAATTACTACCTCTCACTAGGCTTTACTACCGACGTCACTCCTCTTGGAACTGATCCCATCTCTCACCTCTACACTCCTCTTGGTGTACTTGTGCAATATAATATGAACCTCACAATTTAGCTCACAAGTAAATATTGTTCTCTAAACAAGGTAAGAACTCAATTAAGCCCAACTCAATGTTACAATTTCACAACCCCAAATATACTATGTATGAAAATACTAAAAGCTCAAGTGGGTGTGTCTAACAAAGAGAAAAAAATCAAAACTAAACTCAATATAAACTCTAACTTAATAAAATGATAATCAAACAATTATACATAAATGTAAAGCTAGTTTGAGTTTAGCAAAACATCTCTAAAGATGACAAGAGAGAGAGAGATGAGTTAAATGCCCAAACACAAATGATCATCTCCTCAAGCTCTTATGAAAATTTCTTCACAAACAAACTTGTAAACAAACTTTGAAACACTTAAGCTCTTTTAGAAACTTTCTTAAACTTGTTTAGAAACTCCCTTGGATGGTTGAGAGGAATGAGGTAAGATGGGGTATATATAGGAAACCCCAAAGCCAAGAAAAATACCAAAAATCCCTCAAAAACCAAAAATACTCAAAACTAGCTGTTACTAGCCGTTATAGGTGGAAAAGACCAAAATACCCCAAAATCCAGCATTCTAGAAATTTGCGTATTTTCCTTTGTAAAATAAATTGAAAATAGTAAATTAACTCCACAAATAATGAGATTTTAACAGATGGTTCTAGATATATAGATGAATATTTTAGCGAAAGAAGTTTTGAAATATCACTTCTCATTTGTGAGAAAAAATATTTTAATATAGATATTATAGATTCTAAAAACTGCTAAAATACTTAATTTTATAAAATCAATTCAGTACAATAAATCAACTCCAAAAATGATAAATGTTTGGGAAATGATTATAAACATGTAATAGAACATGTTACAAAAAAGAATTTTTGAAATTGCATTTCTCATTTATGAAATATAATTTAATTTTTAAACTATCCAAGAATATAAAATCGTCAAAACTTGATTTTGATGAAATTTATTCCAAACAAGTTTTGAAATACTTTCTAATAGATTAATAGACTTGAGAAAAGATATAAAATAGTGTAAAAAAGTCTTTAATCCATAAATATATTATTTTGCAAATAAAAATGATTTAACTTGAAAGCGATAAACCGAAAACGTGTATGTATATAGTATTTGAGCTTTAAGCATTAACACACAAAGTATAAACCTAAGCTAATATACCCAAGATGAAAGATCTTCAATATGCTTGTCTTGGTTTGCTTTACGGATGAAGGTTGATCTTGAATAAGACTTCATTTGCAAATGGCTTCATACCGATATTCCGCCAACATCCATTTGATGTGATCGTTTAGGCTCAATCCATCCAACCTCCGACATCGATATTTGTATAGTTTACCTAACAAAACAAATGCAAGCACTTGACGTACAATGTTAGGAATTGTTTGTAATCATCAAAACAAGATTAGGGGGTAGGCTCACAAACATGAGGCCTAATAAGGCTAACAATCTCTCCATTTTTAATGATGACGAATAATCTACACAAAGAGATGTAAAATATGCATGATACTAAAAGAAAATATAAATCATAAACATCGTGCATAAAACCAAAGCTATACTCACAATGTTTCTCTCCCTTTATCAACATCAAAAATGGGGGAAACAACAAGAATGAAGAGAGCGAAAGCTCCCCCTATCATAAAGCATAGGTGAGTACAAAAATAATAATATATTGAAAAAACTCCCCATATAAAAATGTCATATAGAATATATGCAATGAATACTAAGGGATCAAAAAGTGAGTACATATAAAAAAATTATGAAAGACTCACATTCAAAAAGGCTATGAGAACACATATTGATATGTCACAATGAAAATAGTCTCTCAATAAAAGCTATATATATAGATTTATGAAATCAAAAGAGTGGAAAAACATGAGAATCATGAAAAATATTTTCAATTGAAAACAAGTCATGAGAACCATAAGAATCATGACAATCATGAAATTTCAAAAGAAAAAAATCAACCAAATGAAATCATAAATAAATCAATTAAACTATAATAACATAAAAACAAACCAATATTAATTTTCATCATATTTGACAAGAAAATAAGAGAGGCAACCATATCAAGCTCTTGAGCTTGTTACAACCCATATAAACATAATTTTAAAATAAATAACCAATAAATCTGGGGGGTTGCTTAAACACTAACCTCTCATAAAAATTAAAGTCAATAAAATGAAAACAAAAGAATTGACCAAAAAAATTATTTTTATTCACAAAAAATTTAAAACACGTTTTTCAAAAACAAGAAATAAAAAATAAAAATACTAAAAAACTTGGTTTAAAATTAAAAAGATTTTGGCACCCAAATATTCTTGGTGCCGAAATATTCTTAGTGCCGAAAGATTTAGGAACATGACCACTATTATTTAAGCTCAATGCCCTGGGGTTATGAACCCATTTAGGCACATGCGGTGCATGATCACGGTCATAACAATAATTATGCAAATGACCTTTTCGATTGCGATATGTGTAATGAAATGGATGCATTTGTGAAAGATAACCATTACATAGTGCACGATGAAAATTTGCAAATAAAGATGGTCTATTAAAATTATTTTACAAATGAGAAACTTTTTTCAAATCAAAACAATATTTGGCCAAATGACCAAATCTACTACAATAATCACATTGATACACATTATCATACTTATGATGAACTTTGTGAGTATGAACATGTGAATGTGTATGTGTACATGATGATGAAGCTTGATGAGATGCACTAAGAACATTAGATTTTGTTGGTTTACGTGTATCATAGCAAAATTTAGCTAGGTGGTCTTTTTGGCTGCAAATAGAACATTTGTAAATATTGCTATACTTGTGTGCATAGTGAGGGTGTGATTGGAAGTATTAATACATGACTTTACTCACAAGTCAACAAGCTTGTTATTATTTACAATGCATGATTTAAGGGTTGAATCTAAAGATGATATACGATCCTTAAAAAGATTCAACTCATCATTATGCACAAATGCATTGTTATTAGAAATAGAAC
The DNA here is from genome assembly GCA_022839385.1 of Asparagus kiusianus. Taxonomy (NCBI): domain Eukaryota; kingdom Viridiplantae; phylum Streptophyta; class Magnoliopsida; order Asparagales; family Asparagaceae; genus Asparagus; species Asparagus kiusianus. The sequence continues at coordinate 26,087 of BQKN01067828.1, read as the reverse complement.
ATATATAAGTGTTAGCAAAAGAACTAACTTTATTTTTCATGTTCTCTACTTCTAATATGACATTATCTTTCTCATGAGTTAAATTAACAACGTTTGAAGTTAAATCAATATGATCCAATTTTAATTTTTCATTATTTTCCTTGAGGATCACATTCTCATTAGAAATTATATCAAACTTAGATGCTAACAACTCATCATCGGATTTTAATACAACATGCTTATTTTTTAAATTAATAATATTATTATGTGTGACACCCCTGTTTTCATACATGGCCGCAGTCTAAGGTGAACTCAGAGATGTCAAACCTACCATGCACCCACACTGTGCAACAACAAGTTTCACCAATAACAGTAATATCCTCTAGTAGGATCAAATAAAAGCGTAGGTACAAAACAGGCAAAGAAGTAGAACAACAATAATAGACATGATAAAGAAGATGATATCTCATAAATAAAGGTCATGTCTCAACTGAAAATAAACTGAATTACATCTGGAGTCTGAAATAACATACGATGTCTCAACATGAATCAAAACGGAAAGTCAAACTAAGGCACATTGCGTTTACAAAATGGAAATAAACTCTAAGTCTGAATAAAATTTAAAACTACAGTGGAGCCTCTAATAAATCTCGCGGGATGGCGACTATGCAAGAACTCCGTCATCCTGCGGCTCTCCGAAACTCCGAGCTACCTGAAAGGGTATTTTTTTAAAAGAAAAAGAAACAACAACAAGAGCGTCAGATCGCTACAACAAGATTACCTCCATCCGCCCCCAGCGGAAGGGCTGCTAGATGGAGTGGAGGCTCTATCTATTAAGCATAGTCTACCTATATCATTTTCCCCGTATCTAGCGGAATTAATATTCAGACACCTACAAAACTAGACGTAGTACGTCGAGCAAAATAATCCAAACAAGGAAACCCTCATGTATATACCATATTTTCCGAATCGTAAACATCTAAACATTAATACCGAATTAAGGATAAACAATCTAAATGAAATCAACAATTAGAAATCCACAACATGAGACTGGTACGTCGAGCGAAATAATCCAAACAAGAAACCCTCATGTATATACCATATGTCTCAAATTATGAACCGCTAATCATTGATCCCAACCTAAGAAATAAAGAAAAGCAGAAAAAGAAAATAAAGACATCAACATATCGTATTCATAATATCTGCCACTGCCACTGGGGAGATAGAATGAATACCGGCACAAATGTCGAGTACCTTCATATGCAAAGTACTCTAGGTCATATATTTTAGCAGTGAGTCAAAAATATAAGTGGCATTAGCCAATGACTCAGGCTCGCTTGGCTATCTCAATGCTCCGTGCAAGATTTTGATACTTAGCATTATTATATGTAACGGACTACCCTGTAGATATCCTAATCAGTGTACACGGCTCATTAGTCTCATCGCAATCTCAGTGCGTAACATGAGTACGGAACGGCCTACCATATAGGTATCCTAGAAGTACGGCTCACAAGCCTCATCACACCCTCGTGCGGACAGACTGCTAAATAAAGCATCCAAACCCGACTCAATGGCCTGCACAAATGGAATATCGATGCACTATCCCCGTAGTACTGAACTGAGCTCATCAATGATATCCAGAAGGTGTGTGTATAGTATGTTCTAAACTCTTTCTCAAAGTAATTGGGTCTTAACCCTTCATTATCCCTCTCAGAAACCCCAAGTGTGTACTACTGCACTATTCGTGAAAATATGTGTAAAGAAGTATGGCTCGAAGTCCGCGATCACATCTTAAGTAGACATAAAACAAAACTCAGGAAAAACTGCCTTTGTAGTCGACTACAAGGATTAGTGGTCAACTACTCTGAGTCAATCTAGACTCTGTGAAAACAAATTTACTGTTAGTAGTCGACTATTAGGGTCAATAGTTGACTACTCTGCTATAACTCAGTTTTTTGTGTTTCGAAGGTTTGACAGAGTAGTCGACTACTATGCTTAGTAATCGACTACACTGTGAAAACATGTATACTGACGTGCACAAACAGGAAATTAACTTAACATACACTTATCACTTCATATTTACATGATTTAAACTTGTTAAACATACAGTAATAACTATTCTAAGCATGACAACAATGTATAAATTTGTCTAGTTTGGGTTTTACATCAAAATTAATCATTTTCTTCAATTGATCAATATGTAACCAATATGATAATAATAACATGATTTAAAATCTACATATGAACAGAGATCAATCTTGTTTCAAATTCTGATTTACAAAACCAAGATGTCACAGGTCTGGGGTTAAACTTCTTTAAACATCATGTACATTCAATTAATTGCATATCTAGGGTTTAGGCATGATCTAAACATGATTAACGAATTAAAAGTGAAACTAAAAGCATCATAATGATTATGATCACAAACTATATACAACAGCAAGAAAAACAAGTATAGATCTAGCATGGGTTTATGAAATAACATAAAATTCTAATCTTTTTATATCTCATATTAAGATCATGCACATAAACATCAATATTTAACTTCTAATCTAGTTATTTAACTATGGGGATGGGTTTGGACAAAGATAATCTTACCTCAAGGTGCTGTTAGAATCCTCAACTACGTTCACGCAAGATCTCTCTTCTCCAAAATGTCAAAACTCACCTTCTTCTCAACAAACTTCTCAAGAACACTCCAAAAACTCTCAGTTTAGGGTTAGGGTTTGAGGAGGAAGGTGGCTGGTGATAATCTCACGTGAAATAGGGTAAAAAGAGCTTTAAAACGAATATATATACTTAGGGTAACAATTGGGTTCGGATACAATGCAAATCCAACCCGAAAAATGAAACCTGGCACGTCCAGGAATTCCCGATAGTCGACTACTAAGCATAGTAGTCGACTACTAAGTAATACAGAGGTTTCTAAAATCTGTACACAGCATTTTGGCGATAACTTTCTCATCCAACCTCAGAATGAGGTGGTTAAAGATTTGTTAGAAAGCTGTTGAAAAATCCTACAACTTTAGTCTATAAACTCTTAACTGGTCATTTTTCCCAGATTTTTCTCGTGCATGTTTTGTGCATTTGCACTCATATATTCATATATATGTATCGAATTGATCTCAAATCAATTTCTAACATACTCAAATATCAATAAACGTTATTTATCATAATATAACATGTTTATTATTATATCTCATAACATTCAAAATTACGGGGTTTTACATTCTTCCCCCCTTAAAAGAATTTCATCCCCGAAATTCCGCATTCGTATCTTAGAGATTAATAATGCCAGAAAAGCACGTTGAGGGAATAATGCAGACAAGAAAACCCTCACATACACATCTCGCATTATTAGTCTCCAGATATGAACATAGCAATATCTACATTTAACAATCTAAGATGCCAATATTTCCACTTAACCCCTAACTAAACAGAACTAGTACGTCGGGCGAAAAACCCAAACAAGGAACCCCCATATATATACCATGTGTTCCGAATGAATAGAAGTTAAGTGTCAATACCTCTATTCTAGCATTAAATGTAAATATAACCATACAAATAATTACATATATAAACCAATCCACTTTCTCAATAGGTGTAGGTAGTCGCGATGCATAACATCTTCGCGCTCCCGAGAATCATCCTCAATGTCTATACTTAACAGTCTAAAATGCAAATACCCCCACTTAATCCCTAACTAAATGGAACAAGTACATCAAGCGAAAAATCCAAACAAGGAACCCCTCATATATATACCATATGTTCCGAGTACTTAGATGTTAAGTGTTAATACCATCATTTTAGCGTTAAGTATAAACATTACTATATAGGTAACCATAAATCATAAACAAGTCATACTAAATTTGATTTACCTGTTCAAACAGGTGTGGGTAGTCGCGACATATATCCTCTTCGCGTTCCCAAGAAGCATCCTCAGCTCCTCTCCGAGTCCACTGAACTTTAACTAAAGGTATCACCTTGTTTCTCAACTTCTTGTCCTCCTTAGCAAGAATACATACAGGAATCTCAATAGTAGTCAGATCCTCCTGAATCTCGATCTCTGGTGCGTCTAATACTCACTACTCCTCCTCGTCGCGTAGGTGCTTCTTAAGCATCGAAACATGAAAAATATCGTGTATACTCGACATGGATTCTGGTAGGTCTAGCCGATATGAAACAGCTCCAATGCGCTCAATAATCAGGAATGGTCCAATATACCTCGGGGCAAGTTTTTCTCGTCTGCCAAAACGCTGAACTCTCTTCATTGGTGATATTTTCAATAATACATAGTCCTCAACTTGGAACTCTAACGGTCGTCGCCTATGATCTGCATAACTCTTCTGATGACTCTGCGCTGCAAGAATGCGCTCTCGAATAACTGCTACCTTCTCCGTAGTTTGCTTCACAAACTCCGGTCCAAGCAATAGGTGTTTTCGTGAAAAGTTGCTGTTTTCATTGATGTTCTCTTTTTCGAGATCTGTTACAACTTCGAGCGTTACAACAGGGTAAAATGAAAACAAAGGTATTACAACTTTAACGAAAATAAACACGAGATCCCGGTTTGGTACGGTCTCGCTTGCGTGGGTTGTTGGCCTGTGACGGGGATGACGATATCCGTGGACCGCCGACTCTTCAGATCCGTTCCGGGAAAATTCGGCAGAGTTTCGTCTATCTGCGTGGGATTCAGAAACAGAACTTCGTCGATCTGCGTGAGATCTCAGAAGTGTAAAGCTTATGTCTCGGTTAAACAAGGCACTAACTCTTCTTAGTGTCGCCTGCGAAGGGCAACACCAAGGAAAAGAAGGGCTGAATGAAGAAGAAGTTGATGAAGATCTCTTGCTCCTCGATCCGGTAGGGCTTCGCCGCTCTCTTTTGAAAACCCCGACTCCTCACTCCGGCAGGGCTTCGCCGCTTCACACAAGAGCAATCCTTGGCTAAGATAATTCAGCCTTGGATTGGGAGCCTCTCACAAAGGAGGCCTTAGGGGCCTATTTATAGGCAAATGAGAGGGGGTAAGGGGGTGCAAGACACCCCTCGGGTGTTTCGACTTCGCCGAGTGGCCCCGGGTGTCCCGGTTCAGTCCGAGACTGTCCGCCGTTGTCCCGCCGTTGTCCCGCCGTTGATTCTTCGTTGACTTTTCGTCCGAACTCGGATTTGATTGATTTCGGATGCGTTGGAATTCTGACGGCGAGCTCTGTAGATCCCATTGGTTGGATTATCAGTGGGACCAACGGGAATTGAAGGGCGTTGGTCTATTTGCAGTGATCGCGGGGTTTTCGGTCAATCTGTATCCCCGTGATTCTGACGTTCGTTGGCTCACGGAGTTTGTCGGTTCACTTCAGGCGCTCACTGACGTTATTTGAACTCTTGTGAACTGGGTAGTGATGTTCAATCGTCGTTCGTTAACACTGAGCTGTGTGCGAAGACCTATCGGCAATTTTTGATGCCTACAATAGGCTGTCCTCTGGTTCTGTCCAACAAATAGGTGATCTACAAGGCCTCCCGTACAATGCTTCATACGGTACTATCCTAATAGTCGCTTGGTAGCTATTATTATAAGCGAATTCGATTAATGGGATGTGGTCCTCTCAGCTACCCTGGAAATCAATGACACATGCCCGCAATATGTCCTCCAATATTTAGTTCACTCTCTCCGTCTGTCCATCCGTCTGTAGGTGAAACAGACTAGAATAAGATAATCTGCTGCCGAAAAAGTTCTGGAAGCTTCTCCAAAAATGTAAAGTGAAAACCGAGCCTCGATCTGACACAATCGTCTCTGGAACTCCATGTAATCTCACGATCTCCTGAATAAATATCCGTGCATACATCTCTGCCGTGTATGTCGTCTTTACTGGTAAGAAATGTGATGACTTTGTCAACCGATCTACCACCACCCAAACTGAATCATTCCCCTTCTTCGATCTCGGCAATCCTACAATGAAGTCCATAGAAATATTTGTCCACTTTCACTCCGGAATGGGTAAAGGCTGTAGGGTTCCTGCCGGTCTCTGATGTTCTGCCTTCACTTGCTGGCAGGTAAAGCACTTAGCTACACATTCTGCAATCTCTCTACGCATGCCGCTCCACCAAAAATGTCTCTTCAGATCCTTGTACATCTTCGTTATGCCTAGATGCACTGTATACCTAGTACGATGCGCTTCGTCGAATAAATCCTTCTTCAGCTGAGCATTAGATGGCATTACTAATCGGCCCTTCATCCGAGGTCCTCCATCTGCTCCAATGGTGCAATCAGTCTTTGGCTCTTTGGAAATCTCTCCTTTTCGGGATTGAATCCAAGAGTCATCCAACTGAGCTCTGACCACTCTGTCACTCCAAGATGGTTGTACGGATAAAGCTCCCAAAAATGCACTGCTCTCACCAATCTTTGGTCTAAAGTCGAACTGGCTAAGTGTGTGGAGATCTCGATATAACGAGCATCTCAAAGATGCAATCCTGTGACGACGCTTCCTACTCAATGCGTCTGCTACGACATTCGCCTTCCCCGGGTGATATGGAATTGCGAACTCAAAATCCTTAATGAACTCAACCCATCGTCGATGTCTCTGATTTAGTTCCTTCTGAGAGAAGAGGTACTTCAAGCTCTGATGATCTGTGAATAGCTTAAATTATACTCCGTACAGGTAGTGTCTCTATGTCTTCAATGCAAAGACCACTGCTGCTAGCTCCAAGTCATGTGTGGGATAGTTCTGTTCATGCGTTCTCAACTAACGCGAAATGTATGCTACTACCCTCTAGGTCTGCATCAAAACACCTCCTAGACCCGCTAACAATGCATCTGTGTAGACTATGAAGGTCTAATCACTACTAGGAATGGTCAAAGCTAGCGCTATAGTCAACTTAGCCTTCAAAGTCTCAAAGGCCTCCTGGCACTCCGTGCTCCAAACAAAAGGTACATCCTTTTTCGTAAGGCGTGTAAGTAGTGTGACCATTTTTGAGAAGTCCTGAATGAACTTCCTGTAATAGCCAGCCAAACCCAAAAAGCTACGGATCTCGATAACTGTCGACGGCGGCTCCTAATCAAGTACTGCCGTAACCTTAGCTGGATCCACTGCAATGCCCTCTCTGTTGATGATGTAGTCCAAAAATCTGACCTCGGATAGCTAAAACTCGCACTTGCTAAACTTGGCATATAGCTGGTGCTCCCGCAAAGTCTGTAATGCTAATCGAAGGTGCTACTCGTGCTCTGCCTCCGACCTCGAATAGATTAGAATGTCATCGATGAATACTATCACGATTTGGTCCTAGTATGGACGAAAAACCCGATTCATCAAATCCATGAATACTGCAGGTGCATTGGTTAGCCTAAATGGCATAACAAGAAACTCAAAGGAAACATAACGAGTCAGAAAGGCGGTCTTGGGAATATTTATCTCCCAACCCCGTAACTGATGATAGCTAGAACGAAGATCAATCTTCGAGAAGTCCCACGCTCCCTGCAGCTGGCCGAACAAGTCATCAATCCTCAGTAATGGATACCTGTTCCAGATAGTGACCTTGTTCAACTCCTGAAAATCTATACAAAGACGCATACTGCCGTCCTTCTTCTTCACGAAAAGGACCAGCGCCCTCCATGGAGAATGACTCTGGCGAATAAAACCCTGAGACAATAACTCATCCAACTGAGTTTGTAGCTCTTTCATCTCAGCAGGTGCCATACAATAGGGAGCTCGAGATATCGGTACTGTGCCTGGCTGCAACTCGATGTAGAACTTAACCTCTCTCACAGGAGGTAGCCCCGGTATGTCCTGAAAGACATCCTAAAAATCTGAGACAACCCTAGTCTCACACAAATCAGCACTCTGATCTCTCAGCATAACCTCCTCGATATAGGCCAGAAATGACTCCGCAAACTGGTTGCCCTGTGAGGTCGCTATGATTAACTCAGACCCATCGAACGCTGGCAAACTGACTGTTTTTGCAAAATAGTCAATGCTAACATGGTAGGATGATAACCAATCCATACCGAGAATGACGTTGAAATCTAACATCCGCAAGGCGATCAAATCTATGGTAAACTCGGACTCATCTAAGCTGATGACACATCTCCTACAGATGTTCTCTAATAGAGATACCTCTCCTAAGGGAGTAGAGACGGACAACAGAACATCAAAAGGATGTGCGACTAACTGGAGCCTATCCATGCGCTCTACAATCTGGAACGGTCCAATATATCTCGGTGCAAGCTTTCCTCACCTCCTGAATCGCTGCACGCCTTTCATAGGCGATACCTTAAGCATAACCAAATCTCCAATCTATAACTCTAGGGGTCTTTGCCTCTTATCTGCATAGCTCTTCTGCCGACTCTGAACGGTTAGAATCCGCTCCCTGATCAATGCTATCTTCTCAGTAGTTTGCCTCATAAGCTCTGGCCTAAGCATCAAGCTATCCTCCGGCTCTGCCCAACATATCGGTGATCTACAGGGTCTCCCGTACAATACCTCATATAGAGCCATACCGATCGTTGCTTGATAACTGTTGTTATAAGCGAACTCTATCAATGGAATATGATCCTCCTAGCTACCTTGGAAGTCAATGACACATGCCCGCAACATGTCCTCCAACACCTGATTCACCCTCTCTGTCTGACCATCTGTCTGTGGGTGGAATACACTGCAATAAGATAGCCTGCTGCCAAACGAGTCCTGGAAACTCCTCCAAAAATGCGAAGTAAAAACCGATCCTCGATCCGACACGATTGTATCTGGGACTCCGTGAAGTCGAACTATCTCCCGAATGAAGATCCTCGCATACACCTTAGCTGTATAAGTAGTCCTCACTGGAATAAAATGTGCTAACTTCGTCAACCGGTCCACTATCACCCAAAGAGAATCATTCCCCTTCTTCGACTTCGGCAACCCTGCAATGAAGTCCATAGAAATATCCGCCCATTTCTACTCTGGGATGGGTAAAGGCTGAAGTGTTCCTGCTGGTCTTTGATGCTCTGCCTTCACTTGTTGACGGGTAAAACACTTAGCTACATACTCTGCAATCTCTCTATGCATACTACTCCACCAGAAATGTCTCTTCAAGTCCTTTTACATCTTAGTGATCCCTGGATGTACTATGTACCGAGTACGATGCGCCTCATCAAATAACTCCCTCTTCAACTCTGCACTGGCTGGCATAACCAATCTACCCTTCATCCGTAGACCTCCATCTGCTCCAATGGTCCAATCAGCCTTAGGCTCTTTGGAAATCTCCTCCTTTCGGATTTGAATCCAAGAGTCTTCCAGTTGATCTCTGAATACTCTGGTACTCCAAGATGGCTGCACTGACACAGCTCCCAAAAATGCACTGGTTCCACCAATCTCAGGTCTAAAATCGAACCGGCTAAGGGTGAGAAGATCTCGATGTAACGAGCACCTCAAAGCCACTACCTGATGTCAACGCTTCCTACTCAAAGCATCCGCTACGACGTTCGCCTTCCCCGGATGATACTTGTAGGTGTAAATTTCTGATTTTCTCAAAAATAGGGGATTTCGTTTGTATTGATAAGAATGGCTTATTACAAACTAATCAATCGAAATTACAGCAGAAGCAGAGGGAAGGCCCTCCTTGTTTTAACGTGGGGACTTTAGGTAGCTACAGGATGCTTCGCTCGGTGCTCGCGCCGAGTCTGCTTCCCTTTGATGGTTTGACCGAGGTTACTGGAGAGCTCCAATACTCAGTAGAAGCTCAGGTCAATGGAGTTCGAATCTCCTAGTTCGCCGACGATCGGGGCCCAGAGCTAGTATATGGCGCTGCAGTGCAAGAATTATGCAGAGAGCTTCCCTTTGATTCTCCTTTTCTTCCTCCTTTTTTTTTGACCTCTCCCCCCTTGACCTCTTGATTGCTGGAAGAGGCTCTTAAATGTAAGGGAGACAGCTTGCCTGCTCCTTGAATTATGGGATATGACCATATATTGTTCAGAGATATCCTGCTGTTCACCTGTACCATGAGCGGTCATTCGAGGAGCCGTCACGTAGGAGTGGGAAAGCCCCTACTCGTATGTGTGACAGCGACTACCAGATACTCGAATGGATTCGGATAGCTTGCCGAATGCCGGCGGCCCTCGCCCTTCGTTTGGGTGAGTGAGGTAAGCTGCATTTATGAGGGTGCAGGCTGCTTTGGCGCCTGTCTACTCCCTCGTACTATGAGCGGCCACCTGACCGGCCTGGAGTACTGTGCCCCCTCCCTATGCCTCAATAGGCGCGGGAGAATAGATACCTAGTACTTGAGTGGGTTTGGACATCTTGCCGTATGCCGGCGGATTCAGCTCTTGATTCCGACGGGTGAGGTGAACCGCATTTATGAGTGTGCAGGCTGCTCTGGTGCCTGTCCGCTCACTCGTATCGTGGGTAGTCATTTGATAGGCCTATAGCACTGTGCTCCCTCCCCTCACATCGCGGGAAATAGGGAGGGCTTGTCCCCGAGAACCCGGCTCTTGACTCGCGTGGGCGAATTCGGACCCATGCAGGCGGATTCGAAAAACTTTGGCTTATAAGGGCGGATTCACTTTACCGGCGAATCTACGTGACTTGGTGCATGAGGGCAAACATGGGGTCCGTGTGTTAGTGAGCCCATCCTGTGGCCGTGGTCCGTCCTTCACCCGAGTGGGTGGTTCCGATTCGTGGGTGGATTCATGTACAAATTTGCAGTGGTAATTTTTTACCGTCTACAAGACCCCCTTCAAAGTTTTCAGACCTAAACCGGCTCACGTGTGGTCTGGAATACTTTGAACAAGGATGTTCTGGGCTGACCAAGTGTATTTGGTTCCCTTTAGGATTTTTAGCAAACCCTCAGCTATCAACGGGTTTGATCTGCCTTTACCGATTACCGTTTGAATCGGGCTACCCATACTATTCCCCTCAGTATGATGAGTTGTTGAGTAGTTTCTCTTAGGCTTAATGCTAAGATTTCTACTCTGACCCTTAGCCACCTGGGGCGCGGGTTTAAACGAGGCCAGGACGTTGGCTTCAAAGCTTTGGACAAGTCGCCTGTTTCCGAAGGCGGATGAGCCATTCAGGCGAAGTTAGGCTTCAAAGTCAAAACTTTACTTGACTTGCGAATTTTTATTCGAGTTTTCGCCGATGAGACCTTCCCTTTGGGGCGGAATTAGGTTTAATGTGAGCAAACCACGTGTCCGCTGGTGGGGCTTCGTGCTTTTCCAGTTAAGGCGGTGTGGTTCCGTCATGTCGCTTTCATTGTGATTCGACAATTTGACGTCAGCTTCGTGCGCCTCGTTCGAATCGTGGCTGTGGTTTTCGAACCTAACCGCCGGATATAACCGTTGATTTCGGTTCGGATCCCAGGTTACGACCGGCCTGTTTCCCTTTTTCCACGGTTCCTTCGACCTACTGGGGGCGATCTGGGACGTCGATTTCGATCGTGGCCACGTCTCTCGTCTGTTAGGGTTTCGCCTTTCGAGGGCGATCGTGGCCACGTAAGCGATTTTGCCTTTAAATAAGCTATTTTCTTCCTTTGAGAGCTACCGCGCTCAGGAATCATGAAAATTTTCTAAAGAGAGAGAGTTCCCGCTTTTTCCTTCAATGGCACCGAAATCTAAGAAGTGTATTGCGAAGGGGAAAGGCCTTGGACATTATTCTGATCATCTCACAGCCGGTGTGCCCGCCAGCGTGCCGGAGCCGCGCTTAGGTAAGTTAAGGGGTTCGTTTGATGACCTCGTACAGGTTAGAGACGTCGGGTTGGGAGGATGAGCGTCGCTTGTCCTCCTTGAACTCCGTCGTTCTTTGGCAGCTCCCCCGATTTGGAGTAAAGTCGGCTCTTTTTAGGCGGATTTTTCATTTATTCCTAGAGGATGGTCTCTATCTTCACGGGCGAACTTAACCTTTATTGGGTGAAGGCAAACTCGTTTTTGATAGGTTAGTTCGACCTTTTTCTTTGGTAAAGGGGAGTATCGTTTATACAGGCAGACCTCGTTCTGACTAAGTGGATTTCCCCTTTCGACAGGCGAATTTGCCCGTTTTTGCTTGATAGGTGAATTTACCCTTAAGGCGGATTCTGTCTTGATTCTTTGGTTTCTTCTTGCAGCGACCTTTTCCGATAAAGCTCTTCCGAAGGGCGTGGCCACCGGTCTCGCCGGAGGCACAGGCTATACGGTGCCTCCCCGACTCCCTTCCTTGGATCCAGTGCCGGTGTTCTCTACTGATAAGTCCGACGGCCTGATAAGGAAAGTCACTGATGGGCACCATCAGACGTTGCGTGAGCTGACCACCGACGCGGTGTTGACAAACGAGGCCAGGACGAAGCTACAAAAGCCTCAATTCTTGTTCGGTGATGCTGCGACTGATCCTTCCGCTCTGCTGATTAAGGAGAGCAGGTGGTTCCGCATGGTGGACGGGACCAACTATTATCTTCCTAGCATGCCGAGAGGGTTTTCTATCGTCGATTTGCGATCTTTCGCGGTCCCCAGAGTGATGAACTGGGACTTGACCCCTACCCAGGACGGGATCACTTGCGGTGTCTTCACAGGCTCGACGGCTGGGTACGGGGTGGAGAGTTCCTACAAACGGGTGACCGGATTACGTCCTGGCCTACCGTTCAACGAGGCGCCCGCCGGAGAAACGACAGCGGTCGCGGAGACCTTCCGTCATCGTTTCTTTCAAGCTAGCGGGAGCTTTCCCCCAACGGTGAGCTCGGCATAGCCCTTCACGAGATGTACGACGTGTCAGGACTACCTTTAGGAGACTTCCCGTATGAGGAGTACGTTCCTGGTCAAGATGAGATTGACCAAATTTCAGACCGCTCCCCTTTGGTGGTCGAGACTACTATTTTCACTTGCTCGTAGTCGTCCACATACTTCAGGCATTGGTGAAGGGTAGATGGTACTATTTGGTTGTCATGGATCCATGGGCGTCCTAAGAGCACGTTGTAGGAAGGCTCGGCATCGATAACGTAGCAGGTCACCTCCGTCTTCATGTCGCCTATTCGGCATTTCAGGCGGATTTTGCCCAGCGGCCGCGTCCCCGTGGTGTTAAAGCCAAAAATGGTTGTGGTGGTCGAGGACAGACGCTTTGGCGGTATTCCCAGGTGTTTGATCAACTTTAGGAGTACGATGCTCAACGCAGAACTCGGGTCAACCTGAATCCGATCTACTTTCGACGAACCGACGTATCCCATGAAGTACAGTGGCCAATCATGAGATGTGCTCTTGATGAGCATGTCCTCAGGAGTGAAGGTGATGCACGGGACCCGTCTCTCGGAGACTTGGCAACAAATCGCACATTCTTGTTCTGCCTCTGTCTCCTTCGAAAAATGGGTGGAGAACGCCTCTGAGTCGGCCAACGCCTCTTGCAGGGCCTCCCGGGTAGACCTGGATAGCCGAAGGGATGCTTTTCAGCTGCGCGAGCATGTTGAACCAGAAAGGTTAGCGGCTTGAGCTTGGTCCGTCCGGATTGGGAGGGGTTGTCGCAGCTAGCCTCGTGGGAGGTCCTGTCGGGTTCTCCGCCCTCGTGGGATATTCCTTTGCGAATTCCTTCCCTGCTCTCGTGGCGAAAACGTTGGTGTCCTCTTCGGAGTCGGTCAGGGCGGTTATTGCTGCGTTATCTCTACCCAGGATGGCGGAGACGACGTTGCAATGTTTTCCCTTAGCCTCTTTCGAAGGCTTTGCGGTCCATTGCTCCTCGTTGAGGAGGTCCGGATGGACCCACATCACCTGACCCGATGGCAGAGTCTGTGGAGTTAAACCCTTTCCCCGCTGGTTGTGAGGGTCGTCATTGGTGATTTTCAGGACCGCCTTGGGGATAGGAACTACCCCTACTGGAGCTTGAACCTCCGGGAGATCTGTCCCAAAGCTCAAGGTGATCATGTTCGTAGTCACCTGCTTTTGAACTTTCTCTTTCTTTAGAACCCCAGCATCGTAGAGGGCCTGGAGTTTGTCCTTGAGGACGTAGCACTTGGTTGTATGGTGGCCAAGGAATCTATGATAGGTACAGTAACTCGGGTCATCGGTTTTGTCCGCCTCCTCAGGCTTCGTGGCTTCTGGCAGTTTGATTCGACCGCTCTTGAGTAGCGTCTCGAACGTTGCCACCACCTGATCTTCTTTGAAGTCGTATTACCACGGGGGGCGTTGCTCGAATTGTCTGGGCTTTGGCCTTTGAGCAGCCTTTGGCGTCGGGGCGGAATCGACTGCCATGATCTCTTTTCCTCTCGTTCGAGGGGGATTCTTTGGCACAGTCGGCTCCGCGGCTCCCTTCTTAGGCTACGGCTCTTCGGCCTCTAGCCTCTTGATCATGTTTTCCACCTGCTCGCCCTGACGTACAAGCCCTTTCCATGTCCGAGTTTCCACCGTGCCTATTTTGGATAAAATATGGATCGACAGGTTGTTGCGATACATCTCGATCAGTGTTGACTCGGAAACTTGGTCCTAACAGTGGACTGATCGGTTCCGAAATCTTTTCACGTAGTCGTTGACTGACTCCGACTTCCGTTGATTTTCAGCGAGGAGAGTGGCCATTGACACTTCCGTGTCGTCGTCGAAGAAGCGGGCCAAAAAGAGCCTTTCAACGTCGGCCCATGACTTGATAGAGTCAGGTTCCAGCTTACGGAACCATTCAAAGGCCACCCCCTTAAGAGTACCTATGAATAGTTAAGTGAGAATGGCGTCATTCCCCGTAAGGAACCCAGTCTGCACCATGAAGTAGTAGATGTGCTGCGAGGGTGAGCCCTTGCCGTCAAATTGCACCAAGCTGATCGGCTTGAACTTCGCCGAGTATGGGACTGTATCCCATTCTATAGGGTAGGGACGGACCACCCCTAGCTTGTTCATATTTTGCTGAAGCTTTAGCGCGTTGAGCTGGTCTTGGAACTCGTCAAACCTCTTGTCATGGATGCTACCGGTATGCGACGTCCCCAGCGACGTCTTGGAAGAATAATCGGATTGCGGATTATTGTTATCTTCCGTTTCAGTCGCCGGGCAACGGGGAGGTACCCACTCCTTATCCCCAGTTCGCCGAGGTAAGGGACGCTGGGTTCTTTTCTTCTTCTTCTTTTTGTTCAGAAGTTGCTCCATCATCTCTCTTAGAGAATCGATGGTCGCTTGCCGCTCCTCCAGCTTTTGGGCTACTGTTTGTTCATGGGCAAGTTCAGTCATGTGTACCCTTACCGGTGTGTCCTGACTCGAATGTGGGGTTTAGGATGTGGCTGTTGCCGAATGAACTTCATCTTCACCGTAGGAGGGAGGTGCTCGGGTGGAGTAATCAAACCCGATGCTTACCCCCTTACGACTACGGGTACGCTGGTATATGCCGCCTTGTCCGTGTTGGGCAAACCGGAGGTTAGGTTCCAGGACGGAGTCCGAATCTGGGGAGTCAGAAAGCACTGCTTTACCCTTGTCCGTCATGTTGATTGTGGCGGACGGGAGCTCTAGGTCGTCGGCAGCGCGTCCTCTCTGGCGGCGGCATCTTTGACGAGTGGGTCTCGGTCGAGAAGGTCGTCGATAGAGCCTCTCGAATACTAAAGGCTTCGCCGTTTCTATACACTGACAGTCGGCGAGAACGGTCTGGATGAGCCTTTCGCAGTGGCACTGAGGACTCGCCTCTTGTATAGTGCGCTTGTGAGTTATGTAATCCCGAAGGTCTTCCGTGGGTGACTGGTGAACACCCCCGAGGCCAGATGGGTCGCCTGAGTGATCGCACAAGAGGGTCTGCGATGCACCCCCTGCCGTACACTGGGTGGAACGCTTCGATATAGGAGCTGGGCGAGTTTGCCTTGACAGGAGAACTCTCGCGCTCGGGCGAACTCCAACTTGTGGGCAAGATTTAACCCCCCGCTGGCGCGGGCGAGTAGGCGAGGCATCGCCTATCAGTTTGCCTATGAAGTCATCCGTCGAGTGGTCCGGGTAAGATCCGCCCGCCTTCGAGGGTTCGCCTACTTGGGCCGACTCGCGTGCTCCCAGTGGTTTATTCGCATCAGGGATGTGACCTGAGAAGCGAAGTTCTCCGGAACGGGTGGCCCTGTCTTTGTCCGTCGGCGCTCCTGATTTGGAGGGCCTTCCGACGTAAGACGAGTTGCCTCCTCGTCGAACGTCTTTCGGGCCTGTGTAGTAGTGCAAGCCGTCGTATGAGACAAAGGCTCGGGCCTCTCGTTTAGCGAGCGTCTGCCGTCGCCGTTGGCGAGCTCTTCTAGAGGGAAGAGCGTCCGCGTGGACTGTGGCAGTATGATCTATGCCGGAATGAACCGGTGTTTCCTCCGGGACGAGTGTCGCCGAGGGCCGTTTAGCAACCCATCTAGTGGGCTCTCGCCCCATGCTCTCGATCTATGGCTTGGCCTTGATCGACTTTGGAGTAGGTCCTCCCGACAAAACTCGAGTAGAGCCTTCGAGCGCGGAAGCATTGACCATCTGAGGTAAGCTCCTGCGTACGACTCTGTGGCGTCTGCGGGACGCATCGCCACTAGAAGAGGAAGAAGACAAGTACTCTTCGTACTTGGCCTGGTCAAACTCGATCTCTAGGGACTCCACCGTTGTCCCAACAGCAACCTCATCGAACTGAGCTACCACCATTTCGCTTGAGGAAAGAGCTTCTCCCACTGTGGTCGCCATCTTCTGTAGGTGTAAATTTCTAATTTTCCCAAAAACAGGGGATTTCATTTGTATTGATAAGAATGGCTTATTACAAACTAATCAATCGAAATTACAGCAGAAGCAGAGGGAAGGCCCTCCTTGTTTTAACGTGGGGACTTTAGGTAGGTACAGGATGCTTCGCTCGGTGCTCGTACCGAGTCTGCTTCCCTTGGACGGTTTGACCGAGGTTGCTGGAGACTTCAGTACTCAGTAGAAGCTCAGGTCAATGGAGTTCGAATCTCCTAGTTCGCCGGCGATCGGGGCCCAGAGCTAGGATATGGCGCTGCAGTGCAAGAATTATGCAGAGAGCTTCCCTTCGATTCTCCTTTTCTTCCTCCCTTTTTTTTGACCTCTCCCCTCTTGACCTCTTGATTACTGGAAGAGGCTCTTAAATGTAAGGGAGACAGCTTGGCTGCTCCTTGAATTATGGGATGTGACCATACATTGTTCAGAGATATCCTGTTGTTCACCTGTACAATGAGCGGTCATTCGAGGAGCCGTCACGTAGGAGTGGGAAAGCCCCTCCTCGTATGTGTGACAGCGACTACCAGATACTCGAATGGATTCAGACAGCTTGTCGAATGCCGGCGGCCCTCGCCCTTCGTTTGGGCGAGTGAGGTAAGCTACATTTATGAGGGTGCAGGCTGCTTTGGCGCCTGTCTGCTCCCTCGTACTATGAGCGGCCACCTGACCGGCCTGGAGTACTGTGCCCACTCCCTATGCCTCAATAGGAGCGAGAGAATAGATACCCAGTACTTGAGTGGGTTTGGACAACTTGCCGTATGCCGGCAGATTCAGCTCTTGATTCCGACGGGTGAGGTGAACCGCATTTATGAGTGTGCAGGCTGCTCTAGCGCCTGTCCGCTCACTCGTATCGTGGGCGGTCATTTGATGGGCCTGTAGCACTGTGCTCCCTCCCCTCACATCGTGGGAAATAGGGAGGGCTTGTCCCCGAGAACCCGGCTCTCGACTCGTGTGGGCGAATTCAGACCCATGCAGGCGGATTCGAATAACTTTGGCTTATAAGGGCGGATTCACTTTACCGGCAAATCTACGTGACTTGGCGCATGAGGGCGAACATGGGGTCCGTGTGTCAGTGAGCCCATCCTATGGCCGTCGTCCGTCCTTCACCCGAGTGGGTGGTTCCGATTCGTGGGTGGATTCATGTACCAATTTGTAGCGGTAATTTTTTACCGTCTACAATACTGAATCGCGAACTCGTAGTCTTTGATAAACTCAATCCACCTCCGCTGTCTCTGGTTGAGTTTCTTATGAGAGAAAAGATATTTCAGACTCTGGTGGTCTTTGAACAGCTCAAACTGTACTCCATACAAGTAGTGCCTCTATGACTTTAGTGCAAATACCACTGCTGCTAACTCCAAGTCATGAGTGAGATAGTTCTGCTCTTGCACCCTCAACTGTCATGAGATATATGCTACTACCCTCTGGGTCTGCATCAAGACGCCTCCTAATCCTACTAATGATGCATCTGTGTAGACGACGAATGTCCTGTCGCTGCTCGGAATAGTCAAAACTGGTACTGAAGTCAACTTAGTCTTCAATATATCAAAGGCCTCCTGGCACTCTGTGCTCCAAACAAACTGTACACCCTTCTTCGTAAGGCGTGTAAGTGGCGTCAAAATCTTCGAGAAGTCCTGGATGAACTTCCTGTAATAACCTGCTAATCCCAAGAAGCTACGAATCTCCATCACCGTCTTCGGCGGTTCCTAATTAAGAACTGCTATAACCTTAGCTGGGTCTACTGATATGCCCTCTCTGCTGATGACGTAGCCGAGAAATCTGACCTCTGAAAGCCAAAACTCGCACTTGCTGAACTTAGCATATAACTGGTGCTCCCGTAGGGTCTGCAAAGCTGGTTGGAGATGCTTCTCATGATCTGCCTCCGATCTCGAAAAAATAAGGATGTCGTCGATGAAAACAATCACGAACTGGTCCAAGAAATGACGAAAATCCCGGTTCATCAAATCCATAAATACCGCGGGTGCATTGGTCAACCCAAATGGCATGACCATGAACTCGAAAGATCTATATCGAGTAAGAAAAGCGGTCTTGGGAATATCCATCTCCCGAACCCGCAACTGATGATAACCAGAACAAAGATTAATCTTTGAGAAGAACTACGCTCTATGCACTGGTCGAACAAGTCATCAATCCTAGGTAGTGGATACCTATTCCGGATAGTGACCTTGTTCAACTCTCTATAATCTATGCACAATCTCATACTACCGTCCTTCTTCTTCACGAAGAGGATCGACGCGCCCCACGAAGAATGACTCCGACGAATAAAACCCTGAGCTAACAACTTGTCCAACTGGGTCTGAAGCTCCCTCATCTCAGCTGGTGCCATGCGATAGGGTGCGTGGGATATCGGGGTTGTGGCTGACTGTAGTCTCCAACAAATCAGAACTCTGATCTCTTCACATCACCTCATCGATGAACGCCAAAAACGACTCCGTAAAACGGTTGCCCTGAGAAGTGGCCACAATCATCTCGGACCCATCGGACGCTAGCAACTTGACTGTCTTCATAAAGCAGTCAATACTAATATGGTAGGATGACAACCAATCCATACCAAGGATGACATCGAACTCGGACATATGCAACACTATCAGATCGACTATGAACTCGGACTCATCTAAACTGATAATACACCTCCTACAAACATTCTCCAAAAGCGATACCTCTCCTAGAGGGGTGGAAACTAATAAAGGGGTGTCTAATGGATGAGCTACGAGCTGGAGTCTAATCATGAAAGCATACGAAATGAAAGAATGTGAAGCTCCCGAATCGAAAAGGATACGGGCGGGAAAGGAATTCACGAGAAACGTACCCTCCACAACTGCTCCGCTAGCACCATGATCACGAGAAACCACTGCATAAACTCTGCTTATGGCTGAAGACTGCTCTACTGCTGGTGCTGGAGAATATAGGACAATCTACCCCTAGGGAGCCTCCTGGACTGCTCGAACCTGCCCCTCTGTCCTCTGTGCTGCTGGTGGTGCCTCAAGCCTGTTCTGCTAGCCCTGACCTCTGCCCTGCTGTCATTGCTACTGCTGGTTTGGACCCTTGCCCTGCTGGGCTCCTGCTGGTGCACTACGACACTCTGATGCCTTATGTCCGACCTTGCGCCAGTTAAAACACACTTCCTGGAACTTGCGTTGCTGATGCACTCTCTAATCCTGCTGGGGTCCCTTCTTATGAGGACCTTGCTGCTGCTGCTGGGATCCAGAAAAAGGCCTCTTGTTCTTGCCCTTATCCCCTATCTGCCCTGCCTTGGTCTTCCCTTCCTTATCCCTCTGAAACATGGCAGTCTCAATCTCCTGTGAGGTGGCGGCTTTTGCTACCTCTCGAACTGAATAGAACTTCCTCGAGACAAGGTATCCACGAAGATTAGGGCGAATCCCTACTAGGAACATCTGAGCTTGACGTTCTCCTATCTACCACATCCCTGTGAAATGTAGTAACTCCATGTACTTGCTCTCAAACTCTGCAACTGACATGTCCCCTTGAGTCAAACGGGACAACTCAAGTTCCTTCCCAGTCCGTGCTGCAAAAGAAACATACTGTGCATCAAAGAAGTAAACAAAATCCTCCCAAGCGAGGATCATCTGGTGCTCTGGAGTGAACTGGAGCCTATACCATCTCCCGGCGTTTCCCTTCAGACTGAAGGACGCCAATCTCTACTTCTGGACCGAATCCACATTAAGTATATCGAGGATGTTACTCACATCCTCCTTCCACTTATGGGTTGCAAGAGGATCTGCTGACCCCTTTGGTGCTCTTATTTTCTGGTACCTCTCTACTAAGCGGAGCCAAGCCTCCTGCTCCGTGGTTCTGTCTAGTACTGCTAGTGGAATAGCTGCAGGTGCTGGTGGAAAAATTGCGGGTGCTACCTCTGGGTCTCTCTCTCTGATCGGGACGGCTAGTATTCCCTGCGGCTGATCTGTTGGAGGTGATGGTGGTGGTGTCGGTGGCACGATATGACTCGCCATAAGCTCCTCAATTGCTGCCATCCTAGCTACGATAGGAGCCATGAGATCAATGAGGTACTCGGGATCCTGCTGCTGCTCAGGTGGTGCCTGCTCCTGCTCGGGTGGAGCCTGCTGTGGCTCAGGTGGAGCCTGCTAGGGCTCTGCCTGAGTGGCTCTACGAGTACGGGGTCTGCCACGTCCTGCCATTTCTCTGATCATAAGAAAATAAAAGTTCATGAGTCAAAGTAGACATATATATATACATAATGTATCACAATACGATTTTCACAACATATAGTATTCACGCATATACTTTAAACAAAAATATTTGTCATAAAAAAATTCTCAAAATTTTGAGATATACGCATATACCATCCTCACTCATACTAGGAAATTCCTATCGGACTCTATACATGAATCCTAAGAAACTCTATCCTAGATCCACGACTCGACACAGGATGATCCTAAGGATACTGGAACTAGAGCTCTGTTACCAACTGTGACGCCCCTGGGTTCAAACAAGGCTACAGTCTAAGGAGGGCCTCCGAGTCCGCCAACGCCTCTTGTAGGGCCTCCCGAGTAGACCTGGATAGTCTAAGGAGGTCGTACATGGTAATTCGCGCGGGAATGCTTTTTAGCTGCGCGAGCACGTTGAACCGGAAAGGTTGACGGCTTAAGCTGGGCCCGTCTGGATTGGGAGGAGTTGTCGCGGCCGCCCTCGCAGGTGGTCCTGCCGGGTTCTCCGCCCGCGTGGGGTATTCCTTCGCGAATTCCTTCCCAGCTCTCGTGGCGAAGAAGTTGGCGTCCTCCTCGGAGTCGGTCAGGGCAGTTATTGCTGCGTTATCTCTATCTGGGATGGCAGAGACGACGTTGCAATGCTTTCCCTTGACCTCCTTCGAAGGCCTTGCAGTCCACTGTTCATCGTTAAGGAGGTCTGGATGGACCCACATCACCTGCCCCGATGGCAGCGTCTGTGGGACTAAACCTTTCCCCCGCCGGTTATGAGGATCGTCGTTGGTGATTTTCAAGATTGCTTTGGGGATAGGAACTACCCCCGTCGGAGCTTGAACCTCCGGGAGATCCGTCCCAAAGCTCAATGTGATCATGTTCGTAGTCACCTGCTTTTGGACTTTCTCCTTCTTCAAGACCCCCGCGTCGTAGAGGGCTTGGAGCTTGTCCTTAAGGATGTAGCATTTGGTTGTGTGGTGACCAAGGAATCTGTGATAGGCACAGTAACTTGGATCACCGGTCTTATCCGCCTCCTCAAGCTTCGTGGCTTCTGGCAGTTTGATTCGACCGCTCTTGAGCAGCGTATCGAACGTTGCCACCACCTGATCTTCCTTGAAGTCATATTGCCACGGAGGGCGTTGCTCGAACTGTCTGGGTTTTGGCCTTGGGGCAGCTTTTGGCTTTGGGGCAGAATCGACGGCTATGATCTCCTTTCCTCTCGTTCGAGGAGGATTCTTTGGCGTAGCCGGCTCCGCGGCCCCTTTCTTGGGCTGCGGCTCTTCGGCCTCTAGCCTCTTGATCATGTTCTCCACCTGTTCACCCTGACGCACAAGCTCTTTCCACGTCCGGGTTTCCACCGCGCCTATCTTGGATAGGATGTGGATCGACAGATTGTTACGACACATCTCAATCAGTGTCGACTCGGAGACTTGGTCCCGGCAGTGGACTGATTGGTTCCGAAATCTTTTTACGAAGTCGTTGACTGACTCCGACTTTCGTTGTTTTTCGGCCAGGAGGGTGGCCATCGACACTTCCGTGTCGTCGTCGAAGAAGCGGGCCAAAAATAGCCTCTCGACATCGGCCCATGACTTGATTGTGCCGGGTTCCAGCTTACGGAACCATTCAAAAGCCACCCCCTTTAGGGTGCCGATGAATAGTCGCGTGAGAATGGCGTCATTCCCCGTAAGAAACCCAGTCTGTGCCATGAAGTAGTAGATGTGCTGCGAGGGCGAGCCTTTGCCATCGAACTGCACCAGGCTGATCGGTTTGAACTTCGCTGGGTATAGGACCGTGTCCCACTCGATAGGGTAGGGACGGACCACCCCCAGCTTATTCATGTTTTGCTGAAGCTTCAGCGCGTTGAGCTGGTCTTGGAACTCGTCGAACCTTTTGTCACGGGTGCTGTCACCGTTATGTGACGTTCCTAGCGATGTCTTGGAAGAGTAATCGGACTTTGGATTACTATTGTCTTCCGTTTCCGTCGCCGGACGGCAGGGAGGTACCCACTCCTTATCCCTCATTCGTCGGGGTAAGGGACGTTGGGCTCTCTTCTTCTTCTTCTTCTTGTTCAGAAGTTGCTCCATCATCTCTCTTAGAGAGTCGATGGTCGCCTGCTGTTCTTCTAGCTTTTGAGCCATTGTCTGCTCATGGGTGAGTTCCATCATGTGTACCCTCGCAGGTACTTCCTGACTCGAGTGTGAGGTCTGGGACGTGGCTACCGCCGAATGAACCTCGTCTTCATCGTGGGTGGAGGGTGCAAGGGTGGAATAATCAAACCCAATGCTTACCCCCTTACGGCTACGGGTACGCTGGTATATGCCCTCTTGTCGGGATCGGGCGAACCGAGGGTTAGGACTCAGGACGGAGTCCGAATCCGTAGAGTCGGAGAGTACCCCCTTACCCCTGTCCGTCATGTTGACTGTGGCGGATGAGAGTTCTAGGTCGTCGGCAGCGCGTCGTTTTTGGTGACGACGCTTTCGACGGGAGGGCTTCTGCCGAGAATGTTGTTGAGAAAGTCTCTCAAACACCGAAGGCTTCACCGTTCCTATGCATTGGCAATCGGCGAGTACCGTGTGGATGAGCCTTTCGCAATGGTACTGAGGACTCGCCTCATGTATAGTGCGCTTGCGAGTTAAATATACTCGGAGATCTCCTGTGGGTGGTTGGTGATAACCCCCAGCATCGGAAGGATCGCTTGAGTGAGTACACGAGAGTTCTTTGGATGTACTCTCTGGCGCACGTTGGGTGGAATGCTGTGGTGCTGGAGTTAGGCGATCTCGCCTTGACGGGTGAGTTTTCGCATTCGGGCGAACTCTAGTGTGTAGGCGAGTTTCGACCCTTCGTTTGAACGAGCGGGTTCGCGAAGTGTCGCCTACCTCCTTGCCTTTACGTTTATCCGTCAAAGGATTATGGCGAGGTTTGTCGGCCTTTGAGGATTCGCCTATTCTGGTAGGCCCACTCGCCTGGGGTGGTTTATTCGCGTCAGGGATGTGACC
The DNA here is from genome assembly GCA_022839385.1 of Asparagus kiusianus. Classification (NCBI taxonomy): domain Eukaryota; kingdom Viridiplantae; phylum Streptophyta; class Magnoliopsida; order Asparagales; family Asparagaceae; genus Asparagus; species Asparagus kiusianus. Next base: position 2,304 of record BQKN01067828.1, on the reverse strand, counting down.
TGAGAAGCGAAGTCCACCTGAGCGGGTGGCCCTGTCCTTTTCGGTTGGCGCTCCTGATTTGGAGGGCCTCCCGATATTGGGCGAGTTGCCCTCTGGTCTGATGCTTCTCGGGCCCGTATGGTAATTCAGGCCGTTGTGTGAAGCGGAGGTTTGGACTTTTTGCCCGACAAGCGGCTGCCGTTGCTGTTGGCTAGCTCCTCCAGCGGAGAGAGCATTCGCGCGGGCTGCGGCAGCGTGGCTTGTGCCGGAATGAATTGGTGTCTCCTTCGTGACGGGTGTTACCGAGGGTCGTTTGGTGACCCACTTAGTAGACCCTCCCCCCATTCTCTCGATCTGGGACTCGGCCTTGAGAGAGTTTAGGATGGATTTCCCCGTCGAGACTTGGGTAGAGCCTTCTGGCGCGGGAGCTTTGACCGTCTGAGGTCGGCTCCTGCGCACGACTCTGTGGCGCTTGCGGGACGCTTCGCCACCGGAGGAGGAGGAAGATAAGTGAAAGTACCCTAGAGGGGGGGTGAATAGGGTTATTGCTAATCTTATTAGATATTAATGCCAATTATGACTTATTAAAAAATTATCCTAACAAGGGTGATATACAATTAGATATATGCAAGGATATATGATAAGATAAGTAAGAAGTAAATAGTGGACACAAAAAGCAACCAAACACAATAATATGATCACGGAGTTCGGACCTTCCGTCCTACGTCTCCGCTCCCCACTCCCGGGGAGAATTCCACTATCAACACACCCGGTTTGGAAGCCGGAACTTCTCTACACACTCGGTTTACAAGTTCACCGAAAACTCTCACAATAACTCACAATGTACATACACAAGCTACAACCTCAAGTGTTGGTCCTCACGTATCGACTCCCTCAAGTGCTCGGAATTATCACCTCTCACTAGGCAACCGACGCCACTCCTCTCGGTATCGATCCCGTCCTCACCACACGCTTCTCTCGGTGTACAAGTGTATTACAAGTGATTTCTCGATATAAGGCTCAAATACAATAATTGTTCTCTACAAATGATGAGAACTCAATTCAGCTCACACTCACTAAATCACACACCACCTCTCAACAAAGTATAGTATGAGATAATCTAAGCTCAATAAGAGTGTGTGTGAAAAGTGAAAAACAATGGAAATCTAAATCAATTTAATATAGCACGATATAAATATAAAATTGTCAATCAATATGCTATAAGAAAGAGTTTAGATAAACTTCTCTGAGAACACAAAGAACTGAAGAAACAATGATGAGGAGGATGAATTCCTCAGTAGGAAATGAAAGCTTCTTCTTTGTGTAAAAACTTTTCTCTTTAAACAAAACTTGAGACAAGGCTTTTTAAACACTTCTTAAACACTTGCAAACTTGTTTAAACAAATCTCTTCAGTTCTAGTAAGAGTAAAATGCCAGGGGGTATTTATAACAACCCAAGGCATCAGTAAAAACCCAAGTAAAAGGACCAAAAACCCATTAGAAAACAAAACAGTAAACTAGCCGTTATAGTGTTATGGGTCGACTCATCGGTGTTTATGAGTCGACTCATAAGTTACCGTTACAACCCAGAAAACAGCTTATGGGTCGACTCATAAAATTCATGAGTCGACTCATAATGCATGGGTCGACTCATGATGTCATGGGTCGACTCAGCAGAAACAAAATACATATTCCAGCGCAGTTCTTGAGTCGACTTATGACAGGCATGAGTCGACTCAACTTGTCGGGTCGACTCATGAACGTATGAGTCGACTCAGCAGAAAGAAAAAAGAAGCTACGCAGCAGTTTGTGAGTCGACTCATTTCTAGTTATGAGTCGACTCATAAACCTGCACACACATAAAAATTGAGGTTTTTAGTCTTTTAAAAAATATCAAATGAAGTCTAAAAAATATGAAACTTTGAGGAAAGTTTATAACTACGAAATTTAACATGTTGGAAGAAGAATATTTTAATTTGCATTTATCGTTTGTGAAAATCATTGTAATTTGTAAAAACACAAAAATACATGTTTAAGAGAACATATGAATTTGATTTTTGACTTGAAACAAGTTTTGAAAGCTTATGGGATATTTGTATGGACATGACGAAAGATATTTATAATGTATATATGGTTCAAAACGTATTATCATAAAAGTACTTATGTTTTGAGAAAAAAATCATAATATGTGTGTGTGAAGAATGAGCTTAAAGAAGAGACACACAAATATAATCCTATACTCAAAAAAATTCTTCTGAAGCTTGGACTTGAAATGATAGACTTGTTATGCATGGCTTCAATATATCGGTTTAGCTCGAATTCTTG
>BQKN01067827.1:7860-27534 GCA_022839385.1 Asparagus kiusianus | reverse complement strand
TTTTCGGTCGACCGAATGTTATTTCGGACGACCGCATTTTGTCCCTTCAGTCAAAGCGATATTTTTTAAACGGTCATTTTTTGCTTCGATTGTCGTGCTTTCACTCTTTTGTGCTTAGCTCAGTCTGAGCTAAGACTCTGTAAAGGAGATTATCTTCCTAAACAGGAAGATTGGGTTTGGTTTTAAAAATGTTTTAATCTATTCTATAAAAACCCCAATGCTGCTTCTTCTTCCTTAGCCCAACGTTTGAAAAACCAGAGAGAGTGTTTTCTGTTTCTGCTGAGAAAAATTTTCAAATCAGTTCTGCTTTCTTCTCTGTGGTTTTGTGTGAGCTCACCTCCCAGCTTCAGTAATTTGATCTCTTTGCCATAGGGGCTTTGTAAGAGAGAGTTCTGCATCTGTTATCTTGTGCTGTGTAGTTGAGATCTTGAGTAAGATCTACTGTGAGGGAGTGATCTGTTGAGATCAAACTGTGTAGTGAGAGAGATCGTGTGGGATCACTGTGTAGACGAAGTTCCGGCTTCCAAACCGGGTGTGTAGTGGATTTCTCCTCGAGAGTGGGGAGCGGGGACGTAGGCCAGAGGGCCGAACCTCGTTAACACATCGCGCGTCAAGGATAACGATTCCTAACCCTCTCTTATTTACTTTGTTTGCATCTATTTACTGTGGATTGCTTGTTTATGTTTTAAATTGCATATTAGAGCCTTTTGATCCTAATCACCCCCCCTCTAGGGTCCAACAATTGGTATCAGAGCTTGGTCTCTATATTAATTTTTGGTTTAATCACCTTAGAGAAAAGATCCAATGGAGGCTTCTTTGAATATGCATATGTTAGAAGGACAATCCACAACTAGACCACCTCTGTTCACCGGGACTAATTTTGCTTATTGGAAGGCTAGGATGAGAATTTATCTTCGTTGTATTGACCTTGACATCCTAGGGCTCATAGAAAAGAAATATGTAGAGAAGTCTAAAGTTGAGAACATGTCTGATGATGAAAGGCACCTTGCCAATCTCAATGCTAAGGCCATGAACTCCTTAATTTGTGGTCTTTCCCCCAATGAATACAATAGAGTCTCCACGTGTGCAACCGCATATGAAATTTGGCAAAAACTATGTGTCACACATGAGGGAACACCCCAAGTTAAGGAGTCTAAGATTAGTGGACTTATGCATGATTATGAGCTATTCAAAATGCTTCCTAATGAATCCATTGATGCTATGTTTTCCCGTTTTACTAATATCATCAATGAATTACATGGTCTAGATAAGCAACTATCCATTCAAGAGATGAACTACAAGATACTTCGTTCCTTGACTCCGGCATGGGAGCCCAAGGCTACGGCTATTGAGGAAGCTCATGACCTCACTACTTTAGCTCTTGATAGTCTTATCGGAAAGCTCAAAGTGCATGAGAAGAAGCTCAAAGGGAAAGAGAAGGAGGAAGTGCCATCACGTGAAGTTGAGGAGCCGTCACCAAAGTTGAAGACCATAGCTCTCAAAGGAGCTAGTGACAACTCATCTTCGTCATCGGAGAGTGAAGTTGATTTTTCTAGAGAAGTGGCTCATCTCTCTAGAAGAATCTCTAGACTTATAAAAATGAACAAAAAATTTAATCCTCGATCTAACAACAAGTTTTTCTCTCGTGTAGGTAAATGTTTTGAATGCAATGAACCAGGTCACATCGCTAAGGATTGCCCCAAGCTCAAAGAAAAGTACATGAAGTACAAGAAGAAGAAGGCTATGTATGCCGGATGGGAAGAATCCGAACCAAGTGATTCGGATAGCGATGATGAGGGAGCCAAATTTGCTCTTCATGACCCAAATGTTTGTTTCATGGCAAATAAACATGAGGTAATATCCGAGGCCAAAAGTGAATCTTTCTATATGCAATGTGACATAGCTATGGCTTTAGAAGAGTTGAACTTTGAATTTAAAAAAATGTCTAAAGAATACTCTTCTTTTAAAAAATTGCATGCCTCTTGTGATATTAAGCTTGAACAACTAACAACCTCTCTAGCTCTAAAAGATGAATTGCTAGGAGATCTCGATTTCGAGAATAAGCAATTAAGATCAAAGATTGAAAGATTAGAAATTGAGGGTTGTAGGACTAGACCCACTCATGTTCATGACTACTATAACCACCATGGTAGAAATAGGTTTCATGGTTCTAACATCCGTACATACAAAAGAAATTTTGTATGCACCTATTGTATGAGACATGGACACATTTCTACTCATTGTAGAATTAAAGACAATGAAGATTTTTATGGCTTGATATGGGTACCCAAAGGTACCAAAACTACTAACCACCAAGGACCCAAGACATGGGTACCTAAAGCTACTACACCTTCATCTTCTTCTTTTGTAGGAAACATCACGGCAACGACGTAAGGAGATGTGGTACCTTGATAGTGGTTGCTCACATCATATGATGGGCAACAAAGAGTTATTTGCAACCCTATCAAGGATTGAAGGAGGCAATGTCTCCTTCGGTGGTGGTGAGAAAGGTAAAATCATTGGTATCGGTTCTATTGGTAAGAAACCCTCACCCATTATTGAAGATGTTTATTTGGTAAGTGGTTTGAATCATAATCTTCTTAGTATTAGTCAATTAAGTGATAAAGGATTTGATATTTCTTTTAAACCGGATAAATGCATCATTAGTATGAATGGAAAAATTATCTTTATTGCAAATCGCAAGTCTAATGTTTATATTTTTGAGATGAATGAATTAGTAAATCAAGATGTGAAGTGTCTTGCGGCTATTGATAAAAACCCTTGGATTTGGCACAAGAGACTTGGACATGCAAATATGGAGTTGATATCAAAATTGTCTAAGAAGAATCTTGTGAAAGGGCTACCTAACTTGAACTTCATAAAAGATACAATTTGTGAGGATTGTGCCAAAGGTAAACAAACAAAATGCTCTTTCAAATCCATTCATGAGGTATCGACTTCTAAACCTTTACAATTACTTCATCTTGATTTATTTGGTCCTATGCGTGTTACCTCTCTTGGAGGCAAACATTATGTTTTTGTGATTATTGATGATTTTTCTCGTTTTACATGGACAATATTTCTTGCAAAGAAAAATGATTGTTTTGAAGAATTTGCTAATCATGTTAAAAGGATTGAAAATGAAAAAGATTTGAAAGTTGTTAAAATTAGAAGTGATCGTGGTGGTGAATTTCAAAATAAATTTTTCTATGATTTTTGTGCTCATCATGGTATAACTCACATGTTTTCCGCTCCTAGAATACCACAACAAAATGGTGTTGTTGAACGGAAAAATCGCACCATACAAGAGATGGCACGCACTATGTTAAACTCATTTGATTTACCAAAATATTTTTGGGCGGAAGCCGTCAATACGGCTTGCCATGTTTTGAATCGTGTTTTGATTAGACCAAAGCTTAAGAAAACTCCTTATGAACTTTATTATGGAAAAACTCCTTTCATTGGTTATTTTCGTGTTTTTGGTTGCAAATGTTTCATTTTAAATACAAAAGATCACCATGATAAATTTGATTCCAAAATTGATGTTGGTATTTTCTTGGGTTATGCACCTCGAAGTAAGGCTTATAGGGTCTTCAATAAACGAAGCCTCGTTGTTGAAGAATCTATAAACGTTACTTTTGATGAGACTAATGTCTGTTCTCAAGTTGTTTTGCCTAGGAAAGATGATGATGATGATATTGAGGGAGGATTGGACTTGTTGCAAATCAATGATACTCCCTCTATAGAAGCTCAAAAGGATGTAGATAGCTCCAATGCTCAAGATCAAGTTGAAACTCCTAAAGCTTGGAAATTCACATCAAATCATCCAAAGGAGCAAATCATTGGGAGTCCTTCAAAAGGAGTTATTACTCGCTCAAAAGCCTTGAGTGAGTGTGGTAATGTTGCTTTCCTATCTCATATAGAGCCTAAAAAGATTAATGATGCTTTAAATGATGAATTTTGGGTTTTGGCTATGCATGAAGAATTAAACAATTTTCAAAGAAATAAAGTTTGGAAGTTAGTTCCTAGACCTAACAATGCTAGTGTAATTGGTACAAAATGGGTTTTTAGAAACAAACTTGATGAACACGGCATTGTTACTAGGAATAAAGCTCGTTTGGTTGCCCAAGGATACAATCAAGAGGAGGGCATAGACTATGATGAAACCTTTGCACCGGTTGCAAGGTTGGAATCTATTAGGATGTTTTTGGCATTTGCTAGTTTCAAAAATTTTAAACTTTTTCAAATGGATGTTAAAAGTGCCTTCTTAAATGGTTTTATAGAAGAGAAAGTGTATGTTGAGCAACCCCCCGGTTTTATTGATCATGATTTTCCAAATCATGTTTACCGGGTACAAAAAGCTTTATATGGGTTGAAACAAGCTCCTAGAGCTTGGTATGCTCGCCTCTCTAGTTTTCTTGTTGAAAATGGTTTTTCAAAAGGAACAATTGATAACACTCTTTTTGTAAGAAAAAGGAAAAATGATTTCATTTTAGTTCAAATATATGTGGATGACATTATTTTCGGTGCTACTAATGAATCCTTGTGCAAGGAATTTTCTAAAGTTATGCAGGATCACTTTGAGATGAGTATGATGGGAGAGCTTACATTCTTTCTCGGGCTCCAAGTCAAGCAAACTAAGGATGGGATCTTCATCTCACAAAGCAAGTATGCGAAGGAATTGGTGAAGAAATTCAAGTTGGAGAATTCTAAGCATGCGTCCACTCCCATGAGCACTAGTGTTAAGCTTGATGCGGATGAAAGTGGTGAAGACGTGGACCAAAAATTATATCAAGGTATGATAGGTAGTCTTCTTTATCTTACCGCTAGTAGGCCCGATATCATGTTTAGTGTGTGTGCATGTGCACGTTTTCAAGCATCTCCTAAAGCATCTCATTTAATTGCGGTTAAAAGGATCATTAAATATGTTAATGGTACTTTTAATCTTGGTTTGTTTTATCCAAGAAGCACTTCTTTTGATTTATATGGTTTTTGTGATGCCGACTTTGCCGGATGTAAGGTAGATCGCAAAAGTACTAGTGGAACATGCCAATTCTTAGGAAATTCACTTGTTTCTTAGGCTTCTAAGAAACAAAATTATGTTGCATTGTCCACTACGGAAGCGGAATACATTGCCGCCGGCTTATGTTGTGCTCAAGTTTTATGGATGAAACAAAGTCTAGTTGACTATGATTTGAATTTCCAAAATATTAAAATCTTTTGTGATAACACAAGTGCCATAAATATTTCAAAAAATTCGGTTTTGCATTCTAGAACCAAACATATTGATGTACGCCATCATTTCTTACGCGATCATATAGAGAAACTAAATGTATCCCTAGTATTTGTTGACACAAAATCTCAACTAGCGGATATATTTACTAAGCCTCTTGGAGAGGATGATTTTTGTCGCATAAGAAATGGTTTGGGCTTATGCACTATGTGAGAGTTCTACATTGTGTGCTTGTTTAATTGCATTTTGCATTTCTTTTACCCCATTTTTTTTGATGGTGACAAAGGGGGAGAAATATCTCCTCAATTGTTGCATATACTTAGGGGGAGCTCATAGATAGGGGGAGCACTATCTATAAGCTATTTTACTTTTGCTCTTATAATGGTTGGTTGTCATCATCAAAAAGGGGGAGATTGTTAGCCCTTATGTTTTGATGATGTTCTTACAACCACCATTATCGGTACTAATGGCTTATTGAGTGTAAATGTAGTAAAATCATTTATCAAGCTCGTTAGTGCCATTAATGGAGGATGGATGGAATATATGCTACAAAGATGATATCCAAAGGAGGAGGAGGCCAAGAGATGAAGCAACGTTATTTCAAGAACAACAAAGCCATACAAAAGCTTCATCCAATTCAAGCTATATCAAAGCTCAAGTAATGCTTTCATATGAGGATATTAGCTTTTCTTTATGTTTCTCTCTAGTGCTAGAATGTAGGCAAAGAGTTACTAAGTTTACTTGAAGCTATTGGGACTCACACACACGTTTTCATTTTCAAGCTTTTAAGCGTTTTTCACAAAACCTTATTTTTCACAAATACGAGGACCTATCTGCAAAATTCTTTTCTCAAACAGTTTGTTTTTAGTATCAAAAACATTTTACAAAGTTTTAGATTTTTCAGAGGTCAAATAAATATTTTGCAAATATTTTAACTTGGCCAAAAACTGTTTTCCAGCATATGTCAGAAAACGGTCGACCGGACCGGTCGACCACACATGTCATCTTTCCTTACTGGTTTCCAGAGAGGTCGTCGGTCGACCGTGCCGGTCGACCGAACTCTCGATTTTTTCATCGGTCGACCGCACCGGTCGACCGCACCGGTCGACCGACAATGTTTCTGCTGGTTTTCTAAATTTTTGAAGCAACTCGCGGTCGACCGAATTTTTCGGTCGGTCGACCGACGTGATTTTTCGGTCGACCGAATGTTATTTCGGACGACCGCATTTTGTCCCTTTAGTCAAAGCGAGATTTTTTAAATGGTCATTTTTTGCTTCGATTGTCGTGCTTTCACTCTTTTGTGCTTGGCTCAGTCTGAGCTAAGACTCTGTAAAGGAGATTATCTTTCTAAACAGGAAGATTGGGTTTGGTTTTAAAAATGTTTTAATCTATTCTATAAAAACCCCAATGCTGCTTCTTCTTCCTTAGCCCAACATTTGAAAAACCAGAGAGAGTGTTTTCTGTTTCTGCTGAGAAAAATTTTCAAATCAGTTATGCTTTCTTCTCTGTGGTTTTGTGTGAGCTCACCTCCCAGCTTCAGTAATTTGATCTCTTTGCCATAGGGGCTTTGTAAGAGAGAGTTCTGCATCTGTTATCTTGTGCTGTGTAGTTGAGATCTTGAGTAAGATCTACTGTGAGGGAGTGATCTGTTGAGATCAAACTGTGTAGTGAGAGAGATCGTGTGGGATCGCTGTGTAGACGAAGTTCCGGCTTCCAAACCGGGTGTGTAGTGGATTTCTCCTCGAGAGTGGGGAGCGGGGACGTAGGCCAGAGGGCCGAACCTCGTTAACACATCGCGCGTCAAGGATAACGATTCCTAACCCTCTCTTATTTACTTTGTTTGCATCTATTTACTGTGGATTGCTTGTTTATGTTTTAAATTGCATATTAGAGCCTTTTGACCCTAATCACCCCCCCTCTAGGGTCCAACAGTCCCATCCACACCAATGCCTAAAATATATGGATGACTACGAACAAGTGAAAACAGTGGTGGCCGACAAACAACCCTTCAAAGGCGTCGAAAACTACTTCACGGATTCCCTGTTGTACTAAGACCTCGTCGATCCACCAGTTGAAGAACCGGAGAGAGGCAACGAGGCGGATAGCGAACCTGAATATAGTGATAACCTAATTCTAAATGACTTCGAGTCAATTGTAATTGGTTATGAAGGCCACCATGTAACCAATGCTGTTCAGGCGGAGAAGATTGTCATGAATGAAAAGTCCAACTTTGCTTATGTGTCGTCCTGTTCTGCGTCTGAGGATGATGAACCTAATGACCTATGGGCAAAACTTTATGACAATCCCTCCCTACACTTACCAGTATGCTCGTCGTACGTTACGAGAACACGGCCGATTGAGTCGTCGCAAGCTGTACTCGTTGTGCCAGCCTGAAGTAATTATCAAAGAGACATTATTTTCGGCCGAATAGATCATCCCCTACGCACCCTATGGGATGAATCTGAAGACGAGGACCCAGCGCCTCAATTTTCACAATACAGCCAAGTCGCCAGGCGCATGATGAGTGACATGGGATATGACCTTACTCGCTTAGAGGGTCTGAATGACGGCCGAGGGCCAAAATGGTCATTCGACCTGCCCGCGTGCCCAGGGATAAACCCTCGAATTACTTCAACAGGACTCGGAGGGGCTTAGGCTACTCCTCTTCCTCATCAGACCTGTGCTGTTATATCAACGAGGATTCCGACTACGCCTGTTCTGGAGATCAGTCATCAGTAACCTCAGCATGGGACTCGGATGTCAGCGTGAGAGATCTGTTCGATGACCTTACAATCAACATGGCTACGATGGATCCCGCCGAAATGGCGGAGGATGGACAACTTCCGCATTGAGTTAGTGGAGTCATTCGAGAGTTTCCGCATTGAGCACGTGCTACGATCCAAGAACACACATGCGGATGCCCTCGCCTCCTTAGCGACTAACCTGGCCTAACCATTAGAGACGACCCAATTGATCACAGTGGCGAGCAGGAGGCTCTTTCGGCTGAAAGACGTCCCAGAAGCGAACTGTCACGCCCCGCTTCCCAAAATACCGGGGAATCGGGACGCGAGCAAGCCCGCGACGTATTAAACTGAGAAGAGATAAGTGCTATACCCCGTCTTCTAAATCTAATACGCTAAGCGTCAAGAAATACAAACGAAGGCACAGGTCCCCGATCACAGTAATAAGAACATAATAAACAACTCAGAACAAAAAGATACATATCACAACTGAAATGATCATCCAGACATAATATTCGGGCCAAACATACCCTTATACAAACTATCTGAATGAATTACTGGAGAATATAAAATACAATGATCAGGCGGAAAAGGAAATGCTACGAAAATAAACTGAAAGGAATAACTAAGCTTCAACTCTTCTTCTGTTTCGTCTACAAGGCACTCCTGCTGAGAATCTTCTGGCTCCTGTTGAACCTGTTCTTCCTCTAAGTCTGACGTACACCAGAGAAAACAGGTGTACGTCAGGTGCATGGCGCACGGCAAGATCCCAAAAGGAAAAATAGAACGGTCGTGCGACCAATGCAATAATGGTAATAACAATGGAAACATACAACTAAAATACTAATAATCTAATTATAATTTACTACTAGAATAGAATAATCATAAATCCAAGGGAATCAACCAAGAAACAAGTCGATCATTAAGCTAGCGTTCAGAATAATCATCCAAGTACAGAGTTATACACTAGATGGAATTAATACTTAAAAATCTATAACTCGAGACGTAGTACGTCGAGCGAAATAATCCAAACAAGGAAACCCTCATGTATATACCATATGTCTCAAATTATAGATAATTAAATATTAATCCCGATCTATGTATGAAAAGAAATATAACTGGTCCGTATCTCACATGTATCCATAATTCTAACCAAGGTGACGACATCGATTCACCTTGACCCAACAAATCAACCACAGTGGCGACACTGATCCACTGGTAACAAGTCATGTAACTAGCCATCCTGTAACAAGACACTGGTTCACATCTCACACAGAGCCAACGCTCATATCACCGGATAACTGACTGTTCACAAATCCCCTATGTGCATCCAAACCCGCGAAATGGTTCGGTAAGAGGACTACACGTAATCCGATTTCGGCCTGGTTAGAACTCAAGCAAAACTCGGGTGACGAAACGATTTCACTAACCAAGTGCGAAACGGTTCACTTGGCCCAACAAACTAACCCCAGTGCGAAACGGTTCACTGGTTCTAGTCTGGAAGATACATCAACAGTCTTATTCGATCACATGAACATTAACTTTCCCATCCCAACTCTCTTGTTTTTCTAAGCTAACATATACACAGGTTTCTAAGTCTTTAAACAGAACACCTCAGGCCACACTAATCATGAATTTCTAACGGTTCTCAAGCATAACAAAGAGTACTAAACACAGCTAATCATATACAACAAGATCATAGCATATCACATAATTAAAATTAAGAAACATAAATCATGAAAAATTCATAATAATCCCTTTTCTAAAATAAATCCTTAAAAAATATTTATAAATGTTCTAAAATAATTCCTTTTATAAAATAAATCCTAAAAATATTTATAAATGTTCTAAATAATTTTTTTTATAAAACTTTCTTAAATTACTGAAATTATTCTAAATTGATACTTATTCTAAAATAAATTCTTTTAATTTATTCATAATTATTCTAAAATAATTCTTTTGTCAAATAAATTCTATTAATTTATTATAATTACTCTAAAATGATTTTTCACCAACATAATTTATTATAATTATTTTAAAATGATCCTTTCACCAAAAAATTTATTATAATTATTCTAAATCGATTATTTTGTCAAATAAATTCTTTAAAATTATAAATTATTCTAAAATAATTTTATTTTCTATTATCAAAATATTATTTTTTAGTACTTTTCAATATCATTCGTTAAATAAATCTGTACAGGTCATCACAGTATATGAATGGTCATACGTTATTGTCCACAGTCCATTTCGTTCACGACAGTTCTATACGTTATAGTTCTCAGTTCTATATTTATAACGAGTGATTATCCGGGTAATGAGTTCGTATGCATAATTAATCTGTAATCATTCTAAAATTGTGTTAAGCAAGAATAGGGATCTTGCAAGCATCTAATTAATTCAGGGCGGATCTAAGAGGATCTAAGAATTGAATGACAAGTCAAGAGAATATCGGGATCTTGCCTTGGGGTTCGTCGAATAAATTGACGTTGACGACGCGGGCCTACGGTGGGGCGGTTATGCACTGGATATGCGTTGGCATATAGTCGAACACGTGGTGTACGATGAGGCGCTGGTTGACGGTGAGCTCGACAGCGATGGAGGAGCTCAGGAGGCGCTAGCGAGCAGTGGCGGAGCTCCGGGTGGTGGAGCTGGCGGAGCAGAGGGGGTTGGCGGCGGCGTCGAGTTCGACGGGGCTTGGTGGCGGCGGTTGAACAGAGCTGGAGCTTGTGGGGAGTTGTGGTGGTCGGTGGAAGAGGGGAAGGGGAGGAGTAGGGGTGGTCAGAGGCGGTTGATGGGGCGGTGGATGGACTGGAGAGCAGCGGCGGCGAGGGTGGAGGAGGGAGGCGCGGGATCTGGGCGGCGGCAAATGGAGGAGGAGCTGGGCGTCGGGGCTGAGGGAGGCGGGTCGGCTGGCGTCAGCGGCGAGCTGGCGACGGTGCGGGTTCGAGCGGGGCTGAGACCTAAGGTTCGTCAGAGAAGAAGGAGGGGAGGAGGACGAGGTGACGGCGGTGAAGTAGGCGGAGCAGGGGCAGAACGACGGCGAGCTGGAGGCGGTCGGAGGTGGGGGAGCGGCTGGTGACGACGGCGGAGGAGGTCTGGGTGGCGGACTTGGTCGGAGCTCGGCCGACGTTCGAGCGGCGGGGGTTGGACGGAGCTCGAGCTCGAGAGAGAGAGGGGAGAGAGAGAGAGGGAGAGAGAGAGAGAAAAAGAGTGAGTACGAGAGAGAGAGAGAGAGAGCTGGGCTTTAAATAGGAAAAAAATGATTAAAAAATTTAAAAAGTAAAATAAAATATTGAGGGATGATTCGCGTGGAGCCGTTTTTTTGGAAAAGAAGAGGAGGGAGAGAACGGGGTTGTTGGGGTAGCTGATGGGGGTTAGACGCGGGAAGCAAAAGCTGGGGTTATTTTCAAATGGGTTCAGGTATTTAAACAAAAATAATTAAAAATAAATAATTTCGAGTACTTAAAAATTAAACTAATTACATAATAATTATCTACAAATAAAAACTTACATGTTGAGCTAATACAACAGTTGATACGGAACTGTCGAAATATACCCATATTGTACAATTAAACGGAAATAATTAATAATAAAAATATATTTACTTACATTTAAAATCAAATAATTATGTGATAATTATCTACACGATAAAACGTACCCGTTATGCTAATACGATAGCTGATACGTAATAATTAAAATAATACAATAATTTATACAAATAATATGTAATTAATAATTCAACATAATACAAGAATTAATACGTAATAGTAATAATAATACGACATATTATTTAAAATAATACGTAATAGTATCAGTAACACAAAGGATAAATCCCAGAAATTTTCATGGCACTAAATTAATTTATGAATATCAAAACCATTTAAATAACTATATAATCAGATTTTTAAATTATAGAAAATTCTAGAAAATCAAGAAAAATACAATACTCTTTTTAAAAATAATATTTAAAATATCAAAAATTTATTTTAACTAATATCAAAATTTTACGGTCATTACACGAACACCACCCATCAGGTCTCGGAATAGCCCGACCCAAAAGACTGGCGTCTCCCAATCATCGACTACGTCCTATACGGCATATTGCCCGAACACGTAAGGGAGCGAGAGTCTGTCCGGAGATGTGCCATGAGATTCTACTATGATTCGACCACCAAGACGTTGTATCGAAAGTCATACGACGGTTTGTTGCACCGATGCCTGTCGGGAGCAGAGGTCCAAGAGGCTCTGCGCGAAGCCCACAGCGGAGCTTGTGCGGCTCATTAGCCTGGACCCAAACTTTGGGATCGTTTGCGAAGGATAGGCTACTTCTGGCCCGGGATGGTGCACGACGCGGTCGCTTACGCAAAGCGCTGCTACGAGTGCCAGATCCACGCCAACTACATGCACCAACCGCCCGAAGACCTGCACCCAACGAAGGCTTCGTGGCCTTTCGAGGCATGGGGGATGGACATAGTCGGACCAATATCCCCGCCTTTGGCGAGAGGTCATTGCTTCATTCTCGCGATCACTGACTAATTCTCTAAGTGGGCCGAAGCCATCCCCTTGAGAGAGGTCAAGACTAACGACGTGATTAAGTTCATCAAGCACCATGCCATATACCGATTCGGCTATGTCAACTACCACCTCTAACCGAATCAGCTTATCAGTCTCCCTCGATGAGATGATAAGACCTTATAGTTGCTCTGATCACAATAAAGCTTCATCAGGTTAATGATTACCTTCGATGACTGGCGCCGCTATCCCTACGGATAAGCACAGCCTAAGTAATGACTTACCATGTGACGTGTCATTACTTCGGTCGATAGTCACACTCCTACGTCCCTGAACTATTTGACCTATTCCAGATATCCTAACATTCCCTTAGGATGACTGATAGGTAGCGGCCTACCACACGATGGTTCCTACAACAATCGATCGTCACATTCCCACATCCCTGAATGATTCGATTGTCGCCTGCGTCGTCACCCTCACGGACGATGACAATTATCAAGGGTGGCCCGATGGGAGTCACGCCCGACGGTTCCTCCAAACGACAACCCACCGACTGGCGAGTCGAAGATTGGGGACATCAGCTGATCACATGCACGATCAGCCATTCCTGGTCTCGGGCCAAGTGTTACCTCCTTGGTCCCACTTGAGCTGCAACGCGAAAGTCGGGGTTGACCCGACCCCTACGTCGAGGACAGCCAAAAGCAGAGAAGAGGCCAAATGGCCAAGTCCAAGACAAGTTCGTCAGAGAAGGCATGAGCAGCCCTACTCAAATGCCAAATAGCGCAGGCGAATTCAACCTAAAGACGAAACAAGCCAAATACATACCAACACTAGAAAGAAAATAGTTTAAAAAAAAGAAGAAGAAACTGTGTATGCGAAATAAAGGCAGAAGCAAACTAAAGGCCATTACGGGCCAAAATTTACATGCATAAGTTTTTAAGTCATGATGTGCGCGGCATCAACTGAGTTACAAAAAGAAAAGAGGAAGAACAGAAGGGGCGCTTAGCCAAAGCAGGCACTAAAGGAGCTTCAGTAGGCTGAAGGCGGCGATCTTAGCCTTGACCGCCGAAAGGTCCGCCGCACGCTGGGCCTTTGCTACCTCCTCCTGCTTCTGCCGCAGCTGAGCAAGGGCAGCCTCACCGTCCTCTTCCTCCTGGGGGAGGAGCTGAAGCGCTCGGTCTACCTCCCCAGCAGCGCAACAGATTCTCTTGTTCTCCCGCTTAAGCTCCCGCAGCCTCGCCTCGCCACGAAGGGACCCGATGTCTTCGAAGAAGGTGGCGTCTGTATAGGCGTCCATCTTAGCCAACACCGCCTGGTGCTGTTTGCGCAGACGCTTAAGATCGGCCTCCTTCGCCTGGATCCGCTTCACCCGCTCCTCACGCTCGAGCATGAGGCGCATCGAGAGAGGCGGTGGTGCGTCCGAAGTGTCGTCGTGTACCAGGGCCTTAAGACGTTACATCCACCCCTCCACGCGACCAAGCTCCCGCTCACATCGCCGTGCGAGTGAGGTACCGCCCACGCGGCGGACCGCCCTTAGACCCGCCTCCATGAGGGGAAGCGCGTCATAGTACCTCTCGGCACCCTCGCCGATGGCAACGGCGATGCCGTGCACCAAACCCTCCAACCTCTGGAGGGTCTTGAACGCAGGGTGAGACGTGGGGTCTGGGGCAGAAGACCCCTGGACCAAGCTTACGGGGGAAGCGGGCGGAGCACCGACGTCGATGGCGATGGAAGAGGAGCCGACGCCCTCGGAGGAGCTACGGTCAGATGCGGAGGCCATGGAGGGTTTATGTGGCGATTCTCGCTCAGAAATATTTCAAAGACGTGAGAACCTTGTTGAAAAGACGGCAAGTACGGGATATATATTCGAGAACCCGACGGCTGGGATCTGTCGTCCCAAGCAATCGAACGACACAGGTGTCCTGCGACGCCTCGAGCTCCATGCTAATAAAGGCCGTTCCTCTCGGGACCCCAAATGGACCGATCGGATTGAGCCCAAGAGGCGAGGCGTCCCGTCGTTTCACCATTAATGAGCATTAAAAAGAGGCCTTAGTTGGCAAGCATTTGGGCCCACAAGCGGACGTGTGGCACGAATTTCTCCCGCATTCCAGATCCTCGACTAGAGGACAGATTCGCCGACGCTTGAGTTTAATTACAGTACGAACTCGCCATCGGTCGAGTTTAACTGTCGAGACAAATTCCCATCTCACGAATTTCGCTTGCTACCTAAATTCGCCAGAGGCCAAGTAGGTCCTCAATGCAAACTCGCCTCCCTACGAGTTTTGCTAATGACCTAAACTCGCCAGCAGCCGGGTTAGGTCTACAACACGAGATCAGCATCGCACGGGTCTCGCCTGCAGTTTGAATTCGCCAACGGTCAAATTCAACCTTTCGGTAAATTCGGCGTCGAATGGGCTTCACTTTCGGTAGGAACTCACCAGCATTTTGAAGGATGGCTTGCAGCATAATCATTCGAGTCTTCGGCCGCAACATGAGCTCACCTATACTCGAGTTGGACTAAACGAACCCGCCAGCGATTTAGCATAGCCTTCCACGCAAACTCGCCGCCACCCGAGCCTGTCGGCAGCATGAACCTGCCTGTACTCGAGTTGAACCTTCGAAGCAAGCTCGTCACCGCCTAAGGGGTTCCGCCTGAAATTGCTGTTGGCCATACCAGAGAAACATTAAATGGTGACAAATTAAAAGGAAGCGTGACAAGAAAACACGAACTTCATCAGATGCTTCTAGACAGTACATTTGAACAAAGTTATGATTTTACAATTAAGAAAGTCATAATATTACGTTCAAGAAGCAAAACATGCACCCAGTTTTTAAGACAGTACATTTGAACAAAGTTATGACTCCACAATCAAACGAGTCATAACACAATATCAAAAGCAAATAAAACAAAATGTCTTAACACAGTCTCAGGCAAGAGGACCTAGTCCGACAGGCTAAAGGATGCGAGCTCTGCCTTAACTTCGGCCACCTTTCTTGCGTGGCTCTCCCTAGCCTTGTCCTCAGCCTCCTCCCGAGCCCGGTCCTCAAAACTGGATCTAGCGGCAGCATCTTCCTAGCGCATAGCTTCAAGGCTCCGAGCCTCCGCCTCGGCGGTCTTGCCAACCTTAACGCTCTCAGACTGGAATTCCTTCAGAGACACCTCCGCCTGCTCTAGCTCTGCTTTTAAGCGGAGTACAGTGGAAGTGAGCTCGCTCATACGCTTTTCCAGGTGACATTGCTGACTCACCCAGAAGGTGACAGTGGACTCCAGATCCGCTATCTCCCTGGAGCGGACCTCCTGTTCTCAGGCCTCACGACGTCGAATTTGGGACAGGAAGGACTCCACATCGACCTCTGGACCTTCCCGCGTCAAGATATCCAGCCTCATCAGACGTGATTCCAAAAGGTGAAGCTTCTGCATGCAACGTGTGGCAAGCCGGTTTTCGCCCAATCGC
This sequence comes from Asparagus kiusianus, assembly GCA_022839385.1. Lineage (NCBI taxonomy): Eukaryota > Viridiplantae > Streptophyta > Magnoliopsida > Asparagales > Asparagaceae > Asparagus > Asparagus kiusianus. The sequence continues at coordinate 11,590 of BQKN01067827.1, read as the reverse complement.
CTAAAGTTGGCCATGCAGTCCAGAAGAGACTGTCTGAAGCCGTCGTAGTTTCCCATGCCAAGGCTGACAAGGGAAATCACCTACTTTGTAGCGTTCTCAAACTCTTCAATGCGAGCTTGCAAGGACAATGAGCCCGAAGAAACAGGCTCTTGACCCGGCGCAAGTGTTGCGATGGGCGGAACCTCGAGACAGGGTTTAGTTCCAGTCGGAGCGGTGGGGCTTGAGGCAGGAGAAGTCGTGGGGCTCTCGAATTCATCGTCAGAGATCAAGATGGGCTCAGCCTCGTGTTCTTCGGAAGGCGGCGCATCTTCATGGGCTGTGAAGCGTAACGATGACACAAAAAGGGGGTCAGACGAGAAACACCTACCCATGCCTGAATGGGGGTTGAAGTAAAGACATACCTTCAGCGGCGGTGGCTTCTGCAGCACCCGAAGAAGACGCCTCCTTCCTCTTCTTCGAAGTAACCCTCTTCACTTTTGGCACCATCGGGAGGACAAAAGAGAAATTTGGACTTCCCTTGAAGAAGACGACAAGAAAACTGCGGCCTTTCTTGACAAAGGGGAGGGGTACTAAATACCCTGACCCTAAGCAGTTATCCGCGGCTCGATTAGACCCTTCAGGCCCAAATAGTTAAGGGAAAGGCCGAACAATCCAGATCCTATATGAACGGCTACGATTAGGCAGTTCCTGGGCACGATCTCCAACCAACGGCCCGAATCGGCCGTGGAGGACGAAGGGACCCATCACACCGCATTTAATGCGAAGCGACGTGCCCACGTCTCCATAACCAATGTGCACGTGGGTTAACACACGACCCGCTAAAAGCGGAGCTCGCACGTAACCGAAGTCGTTGTTAATATAACCCCCCCGGATTCACCCTCGGGTAAAATCCGCCTGCAGGCGAGACGAGTCTGTAACTGAAATCCGCCGATAAGAGTCTCTTGCAGCCAAACACCAACCAGCGCATGTTAATATATATATATATATATATATATATATATATAGTGCGTGCACAAGTAATAATCGCCAGAAACAAAAGGATAATTTCATTCATAAAGAGGAAATCCTATTACAACAGGGAATCAAAGGCAAACTACAGAGCTCTCAATCGCCATTCCGCCTCACGAATCTCCCGGCATAGTGAAGCTCGAATTTCCTCAAGATCTCCTAACGAAGATCTTCTTCGGTGCGCGAGACTAAGTCCTGGACGGTATCCTTGACCTCCTTGAGGGCTCGATCCTTCTCCTCGACAGAATCAGCGACCAATTGCCGACGAGACTCAATATCCTCCAACTCCTTTGCCACTTGCTCACGAGCCTTCTCTTGAATGGCCAAGGAGGCCTGTGCGTTCGCTATAACTTGCTTTAGCTTCTCTATCTCGGAGGATAGGCGAGAGAGGCGATTATCGGCTGTCTGCTACGCATAGGCCACTCGTGCATCCTCGGCTTTGGCCTGCTCCAACTCCGCGGACAACCTTGTCTCCAGTGGCATGGTCTCATTCAAATGGCGATCACGGTCTTCCACGGCTGCTCGAACTTCGCTGGAAGTGAGATCAACAACTGTGGAACTCTTCGCGCGAATGGCAAGCAACTGCTGGATAGCCGCCTCTACTTCTTTCAGACGCTAAAAGTATGGCTTCGTCGCAGTAGTGCTAAGTCTCTTGATCAAGAAGAACACATCGTGTTCTAGGTCCTCCTTGAACTCCTCGAAAGGACAGCTCTCCTCTAAGGCTAGCTTGACGCAGTCAGCCAGAGTATCTTGGAAGTTCATCAGGGCACGTGCCACCTTCCTTTTCTGCGAGCGTTCCAAGGGAGAGAGAGCGGCCTCCTCTGCCGAGGATGAGGTTACGATTGAAGTACTGGTGGTCATGACCGCAGAAGCAGCGATTGGCGCCGCTAAAGCCGGTACGACCGCCGATGCCATCAGGGTAGCAGCTACGGTATCGATAGTCACCACAGACAAGGAAGTAGCCACCAGCCCAGTGGGAGTCCCCCTTTGAGCCGGAGACTCTCGCGCTGAGGGTTCACCCCCAACCGATACTCCCTCAAGAGTGGAGGTTCCTCCTTGTTGGCCTGCATGAGCCGACACTTCCTCCTCGCTCGATAGCGCCTCATGGATTGAGGCGTCATCATCCGCCTCTGATTCACCCGAATGACCCGCCCAAGAGGGGGGATCTTCCTTGCCAGTAACTGCATGGGAGGAGTGTTTTCGGTAAAAGTTGCTTTCATTGCTGAACTCATTATAATATTAGTCTTTACAAAGAATTCAGATCTTAATCAAAAGAAAAGATGAAAAATTACAACTTTCTCAAAAATAACACAAGATCCGTTCGTCGTCTCTTGCTTGCGTGGGTCTTTAGCCTATGACAGGGATGTCGATATCCGTGGACTACCTGGCAGTCAGATCAGGTTTAAAGCTTCGTCAATCCACGAGGAGATCTAGAAATAGAAGCGCCTATCTCGACAAAAGCGAGATGATTGCTCTTCTTAGAATTACCACAACGGGATAATCCTAAGGATCGGGTACGGGTGATGGAGATCTGATGACTCTCGATCTCTTGTGTTGAAGAACTAGATCACTCTTCAGTCCGGCAGGGCTTCGTCAATTCTCCAAAACTCCAGATCTGAAAAATGAGGGTCTAAGGCTTGTATTTATAGGCTTGAGGAGGTTGCGGGCGGTTAAAATAGCATAAAGGCCCATTTCTGCGTTGGAGACACCCCGGGGTGTCTCCACCTGAGCCGAGACACCCTAGGGTGTCTTGGCCTTGGCCGAGACACCCAAGGGTGTCTCGGCCTTAGCCGAGACACCTTAGGGTGTCTCGTTGGTCCGAGACACTCCGTTATAGTGTATTTGTCCGCTTCTGCTGTGAATTCTTCGTCCGAACTCGGATTTGAGTGATTCGAAGTGCGTTGGAAAGCAGACGAGGAGTTCTATCAGTTTCGATGGTTGGATCATCTGTAGAACGAATGAGACACGAAGGGCGTTGTTCCTTTTGTAAACATCACGGGGCTCCCGATTAGCCTGTACCTTCGTTATTCCGAAATTCTGTTAGTTTATCGATTCACTTCAAGCGTTCACTGACATCAATCGAACTCCTATGAACCGGATAGTGACGTTCATTGTCGTTCTTCAACACTGAGCTTTTCGTGGAGACCTATAGGTAATTTTCAATGCCTACAGATACCCCCTCCAAAGCGTTCCAGACTCGTTTCTTTTATAGAAGAGGCTGGAATACTTTGGATGTGATTGGTCCATCCTTCAGTCGGCGTAAAGGACCTGTAGTTAGCTTAGATTCTTAACTTCTTCGATTTTCAGTCTATTCGATGCTTTGACGAATAGCTAAAATCTTTCCCACGCTGCGTTTATCGCCTGGTCGTCGTCGAAGTCTCAAATCTAAAACCGATGAGTCGAGTTTGGCTCGTGTCATTGAGTTGACTTTTTGATCACAACGCGTTGACTGGCGTTGACCTAGGGTTACGCGTTGATCGGCGTTGACCTTAGGGTTTCGAACGTCGAATGTTGACTTTTTGGTCACAACGCGTTGACTGGCGTTGACCTAGGGTTACGTGTTGACCGGTGTTGACCCCAGGGTTTCGAACGTCGAATGTTGACTTTTTGGTCGCAACGCGTTGACTAGCGTTGACCTAGGGTTACGTGTTGACCGGCGTTGACCCTAGGGTTTTGAACGTCGAATGTTGACTTTTTGGTCGCAACGCGTTGACTGGCGTTG
>BQKN01067826.1:0-20786 GCA_022839385.1 Asparagus kiusianus | reverse complement strand
TCCTCCACTCCACTTCGGTTCCACCGAACTTTCACCAATGGAATCACCTTGTTTCTGAGTCTCTTGTCTTCTCTAGCAAGAATAGACACTGGGATCTCGATAGTAGTCAAATCATCCCGAAGCTCAATCTCCGGTGCATCCAACACTCGCTGCTGCTCCTCGTCATGCAAGTGCTTCTTGAGCATAGAAATATGGAATACATTGTGTATACTAGACATAGAAGCTGGAAGATCTAGTCTGTATGACACAGCTCCAATGTGCTCCAAAATCCGGAATGGTCCAATGTATCTCGGTGCAAGCTTTCCTCGCCTCCCGAATCTCTGCACGCCTTTCATAGGCGACACCTTCAGCATAACCAAATCCCCAATCTGAAACTCGAGGGGTCTTCGTCTCTTATCTGCATAGCTCTTCTGCCGACTCTGAGCGGCTAGAATCCGCTCCCTGATTAAGACTACCTTCTCAGTAGTCTGCCTCACCAGCTCTGGCCCAAGCATCAAGCTGTCCTCCGGCTCGGCCCAACATATCGGTGATCTACAAGGTCTCCCGTATAGTGCTTCATACGGCGCCATACCGATCGTCGCTTGATAACTGTTGTTATAAGCGAACTCTACTAGTGGAATATGATCCTCCCAACTGCCTTGGAAGTCAATGACACATGCCCGCAACATGTCCTCCAACACCTGATTCACCCTCTCTGTCTGACCATCCGTCTGTGGGTGGAATACACTGCTATACGATAGCTTGCTGCCAAATGAGTCCTGGAAACTCCTCCAAAAGTGCGAAGTGAAAACTGATCATCGATCCGACACAATCGTGTCTGGTACTCCGTGAAGTCGAACTATCTCCCGAATGAAGATCCTCGCATAGGTCTCGGCTGTATAGGTGGTCCTCACTGGAATAAAATGTGCTGACTTCGTCAACCGGTCTACTATCACCCAAACTGAATCATTCCCCTTCTTTGACTTCGGCAACCCCACGATAAAATCCATGGAAATATCTGCCCACTTCCACTCCGGAATAGGCAAAGGCTGAAGGGTCCCTGCGGGTCTCTGATGCTCTGCCTTCACCTGCTGACAGGTAAAACATCTAGCCACAAAATCTGCAATCTCTCTCCGCATACCACTCCACCAGAAACGTCTCTTCAGGTCCTTGTACATCTTGGTAGTCCCTGGATGTACTGTGTACCGAGTACGATGTGCCTCATCAAACAACTCCCTCTTCAGCTCTGAACTAGCTGGCATGACCAACCTACCCTTCATCCGTAGGCTTCCATCTGCTCCAACGGTCCAATCAGCCTTAGGCTCTTTGGAGATCTCCCCCTTACGGGTTTGAATCCAAGAGTCCTCCAACTGTGCTCTGACAACCCTGTCACTCCAAGATGGCTGCACTGACATAGCTCCCCAAAACGCACTGGTTCCTCCAACCTCGGGTCGAAAATCAAACTGGCTAAGAGTGATAAGATCTCTATGCAATGAACACCTCAAAGCCGCAATCCGATGCCGATGCTTTCTACTCAAAGCATCTGCTACGACATTCGCCTTCCCTGGATGATACTGAATCGTGAATTCATAATCCTTGATAAACTCAATCCACCTCCTCTGCCTCTGATTGAGTTCCTTCTGAGAAAAGAGATACTTCAGACTCTGATGGTCTGTGAATAGCTCGAACTGCACTCCATACAAATAGTGCCTCCATGACTTCAGTGCAAACACCACTGCTGCTAACTCCAAGTCATGAGTGGGATAGTTCTGCTCATGCACCCTCAACTGCCGTGAGATATAGGCTACCACCCTCTGGGTCTGCATCAATACGCCTCCCAAGCCTGCCAATGATGCATCCGTATACACCACGAATGTCCTGTCGCTGCTCGGAATAATCAGAACCGGCGCTGTAGTCAACTTAGCCTTCAAAATATCAAAGGCCTTCTGGCACTCCGTGCTCCATATGAACTGTACACCCTTCTTCGTAAGGTGTGTAATCGGCGTCGAAATCTTCGAGAAGTCCTGAATGAACTTCCTGTAATATCCAGCTAAACCCAGAAAGCTGCGAATCTCTGTCACCGTCTTCGGTGGCTCCCAATCAAGAACTACCGTGACCTTAGCCGGGTCCACTGCTATGCCCTCTCTGCTGATGGCGTGGCCAAGAAATCTGACTTCTGAAAGCCAAAATTCGCACTTGCTGAACTTAGCATACAGCTGATGCTCCTGGAGGGTCCTCAACGCTATCCGCAGATGCTCCTCGTGCTCTGCCTCCGATCTCGAGTAGATAAGAATATCGTCGATGAAGACGATCACAAACTGATCTAAGAAGGGACGGAAAACCCGGTTCATCAAATCCATGAATACCGCGGGTGCATTGGTCAACCCGAATGGCATGACCAAGAACTCGAAGGATCCATAACGAGTAAGAAAAGCGGTCTTGGGAATATCCATCTCCCGAACCCGCAACTGATGATAGCCAGAACGAAGATCAATCTTCGAGAAATACTGCGCTCCCTGCAGCTGGTCAAATAAGTCATCAATCCTAGGTAGTGGATACCTATTCCGGATCGTGACCTTATTCAACTCTCTATAATCTATGCATAATCTCATACTACCGTCCTTCTTCTTCACGAAGAGGACCGGTGCGCCCCACGGAGAATGACTCCGGCGAATAAAACCCTGAGCTAACAACTCGTCCAACTGGGTCTGTAGCTCTCTCATCTCAGCTGGTGCCATGCGATAGGGTGCGCGGGATATCGGGGCTGTGCCTGGCTGCAACTCAATACAAAACTCAACCTCTCTCACAGGAGGTAACCCAGGTATGTCCTGAAAGACATCCGGAAAATCTGAGACAACTCTAGTCTCCAATAACTCGGCTCCCTGATCCCGTCGCAGCACCTCCTCGATGTACGCCAGAAACGACTCCGCAAATCGGTTTCCCTGAGAGGTGGCTACAATCAACTTGGACCCATCGGACGCTCGCAACTTGACTGTCTTCGCAAAGCAGTCAATACTAATATGGTAGGACGACAACCAATCCATACCAAGAATAACATCAAACTCGGACATATGCAATACTATCAGATAAACTATGAACTCCGATTCATCTAAACTGACGGTACACCTCCTACACACGCTCTCCAGAAGCGATACCTCACCTAAAGGGGTGGAAACTGACAAAGGGGTGTCTAGTGGCTGAGCTACAAGCTGGAGTCTAGCCATAAATGCATGCGAGATGAAAGAATGCGAAGCTCCCGAATCAAATAGAATACGGGCGGGAAAGGAATTCACAAGGAACGTACCCTCCACAACTGCTCCGCTGGCACCGTGATCACGGGGAACCACTGCATAAACTCTGCCTGGAGTTGAAGTCTGCTCTACTGCTAATGCTGGAGAGTATGGAACAATCTGCCCCTGGGGAGCCTCCTGGACTGCTCGAACCTGCCCCTCTGCTCTCTGCGTCGCTGGCGGTGCCTCAAGTCTGTTCGGCTAACCCTGTCCTCTGCCCTGCTGTCGCTGCTGCGGCTGGTTCGGGCCCTTGCCCTGCTGAGCTCCTGCTGGTGCACTACGACACTCTGAAGCCTTGTGCCCGAATTTGTGGCAGTTGAAACAAGAACCCTGGAACTTGCGCTGCTGGTGCGCTCGCTGATCCTGCTGGGGTCCCTTCTTATGAGGGCCCTGATGCTGCTGCTGGTGACCAGAAAAGCCTCTCTTGTTCTTGCCCTTATCACTACTCTGCCCTGTCTTGGTCTTCCCCTCCTTGTCCTTTTGGAACATAGAGGTCTCGATCTCCTGGGAAGTGGCAGCCTCAGCTACCTCCCTAACTGAATAGAATCTCCTCAAAACGAGGTATCGTCGGAGATTTGGGCGAAGCCCAGCCAAAAACATCTGAGCCTGACGCTCTCCGGTCTGCCACATGCCCGTGAAATGCAATAGCTCCATGAACCTGCTCTAAAACTCTGCCACGGTCATGTCTCCCTGAGTCAACCGGGATAACTCGAGCTCCTTCCCAGTCCGTGCTGAGGAAGAGACATACTGTCCGTCAAAGAAGTAAATGAAGTCCTCCCATGTGAGGGTCATCCTCTGCTCTGGGGTAAACTATAGCCGGTACCACCTCCCGGCATCTCCCTTCAGGCTATACGATGCCAATCTCTGCTTCTGCACCGGGTCCACACTGAGTATATCTAGGATGTTGCTCACATCCTCCTTCCACTTATGGGCAGCTAGAGGGTCTGGTGACCCCTGAAACTCCGGTGCCCTCATCTTCTGATATCTCTCTACCATGCGGAGCCAAGCTTCCTGCTCCGTGGCTCTAACAGGTGCTGCTGGAGGAAGAACTGCAGGCGTGACCTCTGGGGGTCTCTCTCCAACAGGAACGGCAGGTATCCCCTGCTGCTGAGCTACTGGTGGTGGTGGTGTCCGTGGTGCAATGTGAGTCGTCACCATCTCCTCGATAGCTGTCATCCGAGCAATAAGAGGGGCCATGAGGTCCACTAGATACTGAGGAGCCTGCTGCGGCTCGGGTGGAACCTGCTGGGGCTCGGACTGAGCTGGTTGCTGATCAGGAGGAGTCTGCTAAGAGTCTGCCTGGCTAGCTCCCCTGGTACGGGGTCTACCTCGTCCTGCCATCTCTCTCCTGATGGTAAGAAAAACAAAAGTCCATAAGTCAAACTAGACTTTTATAAATAGCGTATCATAATACAATTTTTCACAACATATAGTATTCACACAAATACTTTGAATTTATGCAAAATAGTTGTCATAAAAAAAATATCCTCAATTTTTAAGATATACGCATATATCGTCCTCACTCATACTAGGAAATCCTCTCGGACTCTATACTTGAATCCTAGGAAACTCTATCCTAGCTCCACGACTCGACACAGGATGATCCTAAGGATACTGGAACCTGGCTCTGATACCAACTATGACGCCCCTGTGTTCACACACGGCTGCAGTCCGAGGTGAAACCATGGATGTCAAACCTGCCATGCACCACACCGTGCAGTAACACGTTTCACCATCACAATCACTATCTCTCTAGTGGAGTCAACAACAGGTGTAGGTACAAAGCAAGTGAAAAGTGAATCAACAATACTGGATGAAATGATAGAACACAATACACCTCATCAACGAAATAAACTGTAGTACATAGTCAAAGTCTGAAATGAAATAAACTGGAGTTCTTACAAGTCTCAAAATACAGTAAGTCTGAGTAAAGGAAATTAAGGCAACACAGCCTTTACAACTCTAGAATAAACTCTCAAATGTCTGACAACACTACAGTGGAGCTCAAAGAAAATAATACATAGATAATATAAAAAGGCTGGACACTAAAGTAGTCCGCTAACCACCTGCGACTCTCCGTGCTCCTGGCTCGTGACCTGAAAGGGGGAGGGACAACGAGCGTCAAAGCGCTAGCGAGCAACATCACAACCAACCCTAAGGGATAGGGCTCGTTGTATATGAAAATACAATAACGTATAATAGCATTAAATCATTATACAAACAGATATGGGTCTTAGTACTTAGGGAAATACAACACGAGCATAGGTACGTCGAGCGAAATAATCCAAACAAGGAAACCCTCATGTATATACCTTGTATCTCAAATTGTAGATCCCTAAATACCAAGCCCGGAGTCTAATACATGAACAATAAAGAAAAGATAACAATCCCATTCTTATAATAAACACATCTATGACAAAATCTCGTAGTCGAAATAAGTGTTATGCACAGCTCATGCCACTATCATGACCAACTACATTAAAATGTCATACTCAAATACCCAAAAGTATATGATGCTCAAGGTTCAGCAAAAAATTGCCCAACACGGGGTCTTTAGTCGCTTATAGTCCAACACGAGGACTTTCGTCGCTTATAGTCCAACACGAGGACTTTAGTCGCTTATAGTCCAACACGAGGACTTTAGTCGCTTATAGTCCAACACGAGGACTTTAGTCAACTATGAAGTTACCATTAGTAATAGAGTGTCCAATCAACTCTTATACGCCTTGCTATACAATTCTAAACTTTGTATCAGGATAAAGTCATCTCACATGTATCACATATGCGTTCAATCTATATGAGTGTATACAGCATGCGATTAAACAGAAACACAAAGAAAACAGGAAAATCTCAGATGAGTCGACTCATGCACCCTTATGAGTCGACTCATGCCTCGTGGGTCGACTCGTACACTGACGAGTCGACTCAGCAGAAGATAAAAGACAACAGGAAGGACTTTGTGAGTCGACTCATGATTAGTCATGAGTTGACTCAATATGATGAGTCGACTCATGATAAGTCGTCAGTCGACTCATGAGCTGAAATCTGCATTTTTGTGAACTGAACTTGTTCTACTCGTTCCACATCTCATTCTTTTCAAGTATACATACATCTAGCCTTCATTTTTAGACTATTACACAGTGAGAAAACATATACTGCACATGAAACAAATTCTTGTGTGTTAACACTAATATTTAAATCCCTAAACATGAAGGACAACATCAAATTAATATAAAAACTCATGTTTTTATTCTTTAAACAAAATTCCAGATCTGGGTTTTCATCAAAACTTGTTGGTGAAAGTTTTAAAAATCTGAAACGTGTGATCTTGAACTTTTCACTAATAAGAATATCATTTTATATTCGAAAATACATCTTAGGCTCAACAAAATTCGTGAAAAACATTTATGAAAACATAAAAACAAGGGAGAGGAGTTTGGCGAGATGTCACTCGCCTTAGATGTGGTGGAAGACTATCCTCTTTACTGAAATCCCAAAAGAAACGCTGAAATCTCCCTTGAAAAGCCCCCAAGATCACCAAGAACACCTAGGGTTTGAGAGAGAGGGGAGAGGCTAGGGTTTCTGAGGAGTTCTCTTCAGAAAATGGGTGATTTCGGGTGTAAAACAATATATAAGAGCCAAAGAAACCCGACCCGAAACCCACAAACCCAAACTGAAAAAGGCCAAAAAAACCCGATGAGTCGACTCATGACTTATGATGGGTCGACTCATGGTCATGGGTCGACTCAAAATTTTTATGAGTCGACTCAGCAGAAGAAAAATTGAAACAGGACTCGATTTCATGAGTCGACTTATGACAGGCGCAAGTCGACTCAACCTGTTCAGTCGACTCATAACATGTTATGAGTCGACTCATGAACAAAAATCTGCATACTTCGATTCTTTTGCACACGATTTGCAAACCTGCAACTCATCCTCATACCTGAGGCATATACACATGTTCATAAGCTCAAATATCATTTTCCATGCATGACCATGCCACAAAGATATTTATAATATATATTAATTATCTTTGTTCACTCATATTCACACTTGAAAGTTGCCAAAATCAACGGGGTCTTACATATAGTCCAACAGTGTAGGATGTAATAGTCGGGTAATGAATCCATTTGCCTAGCCATTATTAGCTACAATATATGTCTACATACAACACCATTAGTTTCAAACAAAGCACAAGTGCAACAGAACTGCATATGACTAGATTGTTCATAAGTAACCACTTCCCATTTTTCTCTATCTGTAAACTTACAGATCTTGTATTCAATAATGTCCCCATCTTTTCTCAATTCTTCACAAAACTCTGTACCAAATCCTTTGAATTCAGTTTGGAATACATCAAACATATTGCATGTATACATTTCTCCAGCTTGGACCTCAATTGGATGTCCAAGGAGCATGACAGGCTTTGTGTTAAGACTCTTAAAATCTTCATGGGCTTCACTTAAGCGACGATGAGTTACTGCTTTTTCATATTGTGTCACAAACTCGTGTAATTGAGTCTACGAGTTAACATACCCATCAAAAAATGCATTAGCACTTTCACTCCTTTGGCTCGATCTCATTCCAGCAAAAAAAGTGTCCTTCAGATAACATGGCACCCAGTGTTCTCGACATTTGTAAACTGTTTGTAACCATCCCTCCCCTTCTTCATTTATATCAAACTTCTCCTTCATCTCAAGCCAATATTCTTCACATTGTTCAATTGAAGCACTATTATACCACAATCCCCAATACCTTTGAAACTGTTCACCATAACGAGACCCCAAAGTAGGCAAATGATCCATAATGTGCTTTTGCATGTGCCAATAGCAATAACGGTGTCTTGTTGTTGGAAACACTGAGTGAATAGTATTACACATTGCTCTATCCTGATCTGTTATAATAGCACCTGGTTCAACGCCATGCATGCATTTCAGCCATTCTTGAAATAACCACACAAAGGTATCTTCCTGTTCATCGGCTAATAATGCACAACCAAGTAAAGTAGACTGCCTATGGTGATTTACACCAGTAAATGAAGCAAATGGAAGACTGAACTTATTAGTTCTGTATGTCACATCAAACACAATAACATCACTGAATTGCAAATAAGATGCTCTCGATCTTCCATCGGCCCAGAAAACACTCCTCATGTGTCCACTACTGTCTACTTCTATTGCAAAATAAAATTCTGGATCATTCGCTGTCATACTCTAAAAATGTTGAATGATAGATATGCATTCATGACCAATATTGTTGACTCTTTGGGTTCTGATATGATCAATGCATTGTTGTGGTGTTACTATTTCACCTTCTCTTCCATTAGTTGCATTGATGATGTGAGAAATAGTGGAAGGAGGCATACCTTCTTCTCGCAGACTATCAATAAGTTTTTTACATCTTTGAGTTTTATGGAATTGTTGATGTGATCTGTGCATTTTTGCTTTGTCTGGACTACTCAACACATGATTTATATGTTCTTCAACAAACCCCGTGACCTCCCACGATTTGTCCTCCAATAATTTAACTCACATCATTGCCTTACATCCCACTCGGGTCTCTCGCCGAAGAGAGATCTCTATCTTGTCTCTATTGGATTTATAGCCCTACTTATCACAAACAAACTTTCTGTCTACCACTTCTCTAGTCTTACGAGAGTAATTTACCGTGCTCTTCCTTATTCCAAAACCCATCAACAATGCATACGAGTTATAATAGTTATAAGCTTCTTCATAACTATTAAACTTTATTCCAAGTAGTGGTTTAGGATGATTTACAGTATTGGCCACAATTCCACTTCCAATAACACTTGATTCTCCCATTCCGAACTCTACAGTAGTTGAATTTTCTGACTCCATTCCGAACTCCAAAGGAAGAAAATAAATTCAAGAAAAACAAACTTAGTATTTCTATTGTGGTTAGAAATACAAACTTAGCATTTAGCTTCTAGTTATAGTAGTTACTAAAGACAATGCCCACCAATTATTTAGCTTTTAATTCGTTGGGGAAAAATAGTTCCAAAAAAACCCATAGTGACAGTGAGTTTTGAGTTATGTCAAAGTCACCCAAACTTATATGGGGTTTTATGAAATTTAACGTAAAGATGTGTACAATTAAAACTGAAAAATGAAATCATAAAGTTCTTAAATTGAAAAATTAATATCCAGTTATTCCTATGGTGACTCCAAAAAAGGAACCAAAATTTTTTTTGGGGGGTTGAGGGGGTGGGGGAATGTCTGTAAGCAGATCAAATACCCAAAAACACTAAAACAAACCAGCAAAATTAATGAAACAATAAATTCCAACCTTGGATCAAATGCCCAAAACACTAAAACAAATTAAGGGATATTCGCAGTTATCTAACCACTAACTCAATCCAAAACCACTACATAATCCATCAAATAATTAAAATAAGCAGACCACAAGGTTCCATCAAATAATTAAAATGGAGGTTCCATCAAATAAGCAGATCACAAGGTTCCATCAAATAAGCAGATCACAAGAGTTAACCTTCGAAGGCTCGAGATCGGGTGGAGGATCTCGAGGGATTGTGGAACGACGGCGATGACGGATCTGTTGCAGACAAGTCTCGCGGCGGCTGAGGACGGCTCCGTTTTCGCGAAGGTGACGGAGGTGGCGATGGCGATGACGGCAAAGAGCATCACGACCTCCTCCTTCGAAGGCTCGAGATCGGGTGTAGCATCTCGAGGGATTGTGGAACGGCAGCGACGAGTCTCGCGGCGGCTGATGGCTCTGTTTTGGGAGGAGGACGGAGGAGGATGAGCGGCGTCGCTTTGGGGATCTCTGAGGGGAGAAGAGATAGATTTGGGGGGGGGGAGAGAAGGTCACGGGTAGATTGCTTCTGGGGAGCGGGTGAGATAAATGCGGGTTTTTTGCGAAAAAGCCCTGCAGCGCACACTTTTGGAGAGTTGGCAATGCATACACAGTTTCCTCTATACACACACACACACACACACACACACACATACACACACACACACACATATGTATGTATGCATATACATGTATACATGTATGTATGCATACATATATATGTATACATACATGTGTGTGTGTGTATATATATATATATATATATATAATATTATATATGTGTGTGTGTGTGTGTGTGACGCCCCTGGTTTTACACAAGGCTGCTGTCCAAAGTGAACCCAAGGATGTCAAACCTGCCATGCACCTACACTGTGTAATAACACGTTTCACCATCAGATTAATGTCTCTCTAGTGGAATCAAACAACAGATGTTGGTACAAAACATGTACATAGAGGTAATAATGCAATGAACATGATTTATATAGAAGAGATAACCGAATAATCATAATCATGTTCCTAACTGAATAAAATATAGAAGTATCTTAATACATCGAGTCAAATAAAAAATAGTATTAAGGCACTCTGCCTTTACAAAATGAAATACAACTCTAAATGTCTAAAAATAAATAATAAACTGCGGTGGAGCTCTAAATAACTACTACTAATATAAGATGGAAGCTAATCGGTATCTCCATCAACCTGCGACTCTCCATGCGCCTGACTCGTTACCTAAAAAGTGGGAAAACAATGAGCGTCAAAGTACTAGCGAGATCATCTCCCAAGGGGGAGGGGGTAGGAGTATATAAGAAAATACAGTTTAGTACATATAGATATAAAATCATCTATCTTGAACTATGTGGAAATTGGTATTTAGAAATATATAACATGAGAATGGGTACGTTGAGCAAAATAATCCAAACAAGGAAACCCTCATTTATATACCTCGTATCTCAAATTGTGAATCGCTAAATACCAACTCTAAATCTTATGAGTGAAATCAATAAATAAAGGAAAGACAATACATAACCAAACCTCCTCCATTACCAATCATATCATTCCAGATACCTCACACTACCCTCGGGTAGTTAGCGCAGTCACAAAAATAATATCTGACTAAATCATCTCGCATATAACATGCCAAGTATGTCAATCTTAGTATTGTACCCTACTCTCAGGTAGCTAACATGTGAGTATGAATGGAATCAGAGTAAACCTCTATCAGAAATGTAAGAATGCACATGGGTCAAGTCTATTGCGGTCTCATTTCATTATACTAACTAACACACCCTGAGTATAGTCCCCCGCGGTCTCGTTGCGGAGTACCAACTAACCCACTCAATAATGATGCACATCGAGTGTAGTCTGTTGCGGTCTCATTACAACATACTAACTAGCCACCCTGAGTGTAGTTTGTCACGGTCTCATTATGACATACCAACTAACTCACTCAAGCATCCTATTGGACCATGGGGGGGTGATTAGGGTCTTAAGGCTATAATAGTGCAATAAAAAATGAGACAAGCAACAAACCACAAAATGAATAACTATAACAAATGAGATAGAGTTAGAAATCGTTATCCAAATGACGCGCGATGTGTTAACGAGGTTCGGCCTGCTGACCTACGTCCCCGTTCCCCACTCTCGAGGAGAATCCACTACACAACCCGGTTTGGAAGCCGGAACTTCTTCTACACATTGATCTCCACAAGATCTCACAGCTACACAATTGATCACCACAAGATCTAACTCTCACACAGTTGATCTCCACAAGATCAAGCTCACAACAGTAGTAATGGTGTAAAAACTCTCTCTTTACAATGTTCCTATAGCAAGGAGAAAGATTACACAGAAGCTGGGATGTGAACTTGAAAACAAAGAACAAGTTTGAAAGTTAGGGCTATTTTGAAAACAGTAAAACAGGTTTGCAGGAGATTTCAAATGGACAAGAGCACTTGAGAGAAGAGGGGTATGAGAGTTTAAATAGGAGAAAACAGAGCAGTTTAAACCCATACCCAAATCCCCTAAAACCTGAAAAAATCGGCGCCTGAAATCTGTACCAAAAAGACCGTTTGAGTAAGCGGCGGTCAACCGTGAAAATCTCGCGGTCGACCGCGAGCCACTTTCGAGGTTCACTAAAATTCCAGAAACTTTTGCGGTCGACCGTGACGGTCGACCGTGGGAATTTTTGAGCTGACGGTCGACCGTGGCGGTCGACCGCGAAAGTTTCTGCTGCCCACTCAGAAAAGAACACAGGCGCGGTCGACCGTGGCGGTCGACCGCGAACTGATACAAACTGACACTGTTTTGAAACCTGTTTTTGACTCTATAAAAAATCTGTAAAATATTTTGATGACTTCCAAAAATTGTGAAACTTTGTAAAATATTTTTAACACTAAAAACAAATTGTTTAGAAAAGGAATTTTGCGAGTAGGTCCTCATACTTGTAAAAAATAATATTTTGTCAAAACGCTTAAAAATATAAGTATGAAAATGTGTGTGTGATATCCCAATAGCTTCAAGTGAAATCTAAAACTACTTGCCTACATTCTAGCACTAGAGAGAAAAGAAAAACTAGCTAATATCCTCACATAGAATTACAATTCTTTGAGACTTGATATAGCTTGAGTTGATGAAGCTTCTCATTGCATTTGTTGTTCTTGAATTAACATTGCTTTATCACTATGCATCCTCCTCTTTTGGATATCATCGTTGTAGGTCATATTCCATCCAATCCTCTATACATGGTACTAACAATATTGATATATATATTAACTACAATATCACTCAACAAACAATTAGTACCGATAATGGTGGTTGTAAAACATCATCAAAACATAAGGACTAACAATCTCTCCCTTTTTGATGATGACAACCAACCATTATATACGAGCAAAATAAATATAGCTTATAGATAGTAGCTCCCCCTATCTATGAGCTCCCCCTTACTATGTGCACAAATGAGGAGATTTATCTCCCCCTTTGTCACCATCAAAATGGGGTAAAAAAATGTAAACAAAAAAATGCATGTGAAATGCAACTAAGCAAGTAAGCAAGTAGAACTTTCACATAGTGCATAAACCCAAACCATTTCTTATGCGACAAAAATCATCTTCACTAAGAGGCTTGGTAAAGATGTCCGCTAATTGAGATTTTGTGTGAACAAACACATGGGATACATCTTGCCTCTCTACATGATTACGTAAGAAATAATGGCGCACATCAATATGCTTGGTTCTAGAATGCAAAACCGAATTTTTTGAAATATTGATAGCACTAGTGTTATCACAAAAGATTTTTATATTTTGAAAATTCAAATGATAGTCAACTAAACTTTGTTTCATCCATAAAACTTGGGCACAACATAAGCCGGCGGTAATGTATTCCGTTTCCGTAGTGGACAATGCAACACAATTTTGTTTCTTGGAAGCCCAAGAAACAAGAGAATTTCCCAAGAATTGGCATGTTCCACTCGTACTCTTGCGATCTACCTTACATCCGGCAAAGTCAGCATCACAAAAACCATAAAGATCAAAAGAGGTATTTTTTGGATAAAATAAACCAAGATCAATTGTTCCATTAACATATTTAACAATCCTTTTAACCGCAATTAAATGAGACGTTTTAGGAGAAGCTTAAAAACGTGCACATGCACACACACTAAACATGATATCGGGTCTACTAGCGGTAAGATAAAGGAGACTACCTATCATACCTCGGTATAGTTTTTGGTCCACATCCTCACCACTATCATCCGCATTAAGCTTGACACTTGTACTTATGGGAGTTGGTGCATGCTTAGAGTTCTCCAAATTGAATTTCTTCACCAATTCTCTAGCATGCTTGCTTTAAGAAATGAATATCTCATCCTTAGTTTGCTTGACTTGGAGTCTGAGAAAGAATGTGAGCTCTCCCATCATGCTCATCTAAAAATGATTTTGCATAACTTTAGAAAATTCCTTGCATAGAGATTCATTAGTAGCACCAAAAATGATATCATCAACATATATTTGAACTAAAATAAAATCATTTTTCCTTTTTCTCACAAAAAGAGTATTATCAATTTACCATTTAGAAAAACTATTTTCAAGAAGAAAACTAGAGAGGCGAGCATACTAAGTTCTAGGAGCTTGTTTCAACCTATATAAAGCTTTTTGAACCTGGTAAACATGATTAGGAAAAGCATGATCCATAAAACCAGGGGTTGCTCAACATATACTTCCTCTTCTATAAAACTATTTAAAAAGGCACTTTAACATCCATTTGAAACAATTTAAAATCTTTAAAGCTTACAAATGCCAAAAACATCCTAATTGATTCTAACCTTGCAATCAGTGCAAATGTTTCATCATAGTCTATGCCCTCCTCTTGATTGTATCCTTGGGCAACCAAACGAGCTTTATTTCTAGTAACAATACCATGTTCATCAAGTTTGTTTCTAAAAACCCAATTTTTTCCAATTACACTAGCATTGTTAGGTCTAGGAACTAGTTTCCAAACATCATTTCTTCGAAAATTGTTTAGTTCATCATGCATAGCTAAAACCCAAAATTCATCATTTAAAGCATCATTAATCTTCTTAGGTTCTAATTGAGATAAGAAGGCAACATTACCATACTCACTCAAAGCCTTTGAGCGAGTTAGAACCCCTTGTGAATGATTCCCAATGATTTGCTCCTTTGGATGATTTGGTGCAAATTTCCATGCTATGGGGAGTTCTTCTTGTTCTTGCTCTTGAATGTTGTTGCTATCCCCATCCTTTTGAACATCTATTGAGGGTGTTTCATTTATTTGCAAAAATTCTAATCCTCCCTCAACATCATCATCATCTTTCCCAGGCAAACCAACTTGAAAACCAATATTAGTCTCATCAAAAGTAACGTTTATAGATTCTTCAACAACAAGAGTTAATTTGTTAAAAACCCTACAAGCCTTACTTAGAGGTGCTTATCCTAGAAAAATGCCAATATCAATTTTAGAATCAAATTTATCATGGTGATCTTTTGTGTTTAAAATAAAACATTTACAACTAAAGATACAAAAATATCCAATAAAAGGAGTTTTGCCATAAAATAGTTCATAAGGAGTTTTCTTAAGCTTTGGTCTAATCAAAACACGATTTAAAATATGGAAAGCCGTATTGACGGCTTCCGCCCAAAAATACTTAGGCAAATTAAAAGAATTTAACATAGTTCGTGCCATCTTTTGTATGGTGCGATTTTTCCGTTCAACAACACCATTTTGTTGTGGTGTTCTTGGAGCGGAAAACACATGAGTTATACCACGATGCGCACAAAAATCATAGAAAGAGATATTTTGAAATTCACCACCATGATCACTTCTTATTTTAACAACTTTCAAATCTTTTTATTTTCAATTCTTTTAACATGATTCGAAAATTCTTCAAAACATTCATCTTTACTTGCAAGAAAGATTATCTTTGTAAAACGAGAAAAATCATCAATGATAACAAAAACATAGTGTTTGCCTCCAAGAGAGGTAACACGCATAGGACCAAATAAATCAAGATGAAGTAATTGCAAGGGTTTAGAAGTTGATACCTCGTTAATGGATTTGAAGGTAGACTTAGTTTGTTTACCTTTAGCACAATATTCACATATGGTATCTTTGATGAAATGCAAGTTTGGTAACCCTTTTACAAGATTTCTCTTGGACAATTTTGATATCAATTCCATATTCGCATGTCCAAGCCTCTTATGCCAAATCCAAGGGTTTTCATCAACCGCCGCAAGGCACTTGACATCTTGATCTACTAGTTCATTCATCTCAAAATTATATACATTAAATTTTCTATTAGCAACAAAAATAGTTTTTCCATTTGAGCTAACAATGCATTTGTCCGGTTTAAAAGAAATATCAAAACCTTTATCACTCAATTGGCTAATGCTAAGAAGATTGTGATTCAAGCCATTAACCAAATAAACATCTTCTATTACGGGAGAGGGTGTCTTACCAATACATCCAATACCAATTATTTTACCTTTCTCTCCGCTACCGAAGGAGACGCTGCCTCCTTCAATCCTTGATAGGGTTGCAAATAGCTCTTTGTTGCCCATCATATGATGTGAGCAACCACTATCAAGGTACCACATCTCTCTACGTCGTGTTCGTGATGTTCCCTACAAGGGATGAATGTGTAGTAACTTTAGGTACCCAAATCTTAGGTCCTTGGTGGTTAGTAAGCTTGGTACCTTTGGGTACCCATGTCATTCCATAAAAATCATGATTGTCTTTAATCCTACAATGAGTAGAAATATATCCATGTTTCATGCAATATGTGCACACAAAATTTCTCTTGTGTGTTTGAGCATAAGATCTATGAAATCTATTTCTACCATGATGATGATGATTAGCATAAGCATGAGTGAGTCTAATCCTACCACTCTTAATTTCAAGTCTTTCAATCTTGGATCTTAATTGTTTGTTTTCAAAATCAAGATCCCCTAGCAATTCATCTTTTAATGCAAGAGAGGTTTGTAGTTGTTTTAGTTTGGCATCATAAGAAGCATGTAACTTTTTAAAGAAGAAAATTCTTTTGACATCCTTTTAAACTCAATGTTCAATTCTTCTAATGTGGTAGCTAGATCACATTGCATGTAAAAGAATTCACTTTCGGTATCGAAAACTACCTCCTTTTCATAAGCCATGAAGCAAATGTTAGGATCATGAAGAGCAAACTTAGCTCCTTCTTCATTGCTATCCGAATCACTTGGTTCGGATTCTTCCCATCCGGCATACATGGCTTTCTTCTTCTTGTACTTCAAGTATTTTTCCTTGAGCTTGGGGCAATCTTTAGCGATATGACCTGGTTCATTGCATTCAAAGCACTTCCCTACACATGAAGAAAATTTATTGTTAGATCGGGGATTAAACTTCTTGTTCATTTTGATGAGTCTAGAAATTCTTCTAAAGAGGTGAGCCACTTCTCTAGAAAAATCAACTTCACTCTCCGACGATGATGAGGAGTTATCACTAGCTCCTTTGAGAGCTATGGTCTTCATTTTTGGTGATGGCTCCTCAACTTCCCGTGGGGGCACTTCCTCCTTGTCCTTTCCCTTGAGCTTCTTCTCATGAACTTTAAGCTTGCCGATGAGGCCATCGAGAGCTAGAGTGGTAAGGTCATGAGCTTCCTCTATGGTCGCAGCTTTGGGTTCCCATACCGGAGTCAATGAATGAAGGATGTTGTAGTTCGTCTCTTGGATAGTTAATTTCTTGTCAAGACCATACAATTCATTGATTATGTTAGTAAAGCGAGAAAACATAGCATCAATGGATTCATTAGGAAGCATCTTAAATAACTCATATTCATGCATTAGCCCACTAATCTTGGATTCCTTAACTTAGGGGGTTCCTTCATGTGTAATACACAATTTCACCCATATTTCGTATGCGGTTGCACACGTAGAAACCCTATTATACTCATTGGGGGAAAGATCGCAAATTAAGGCGTTCATGGCCTTTGCATTGAGATTAGCTTGGTGCCTTTCTCCATCGGTCATGTTCCCGACTTTGGGATTTTCTACATATTTCTTCTCTATTAGTTCTAGAATGTCAAGATCAATGCAACGAAGGTAAATCCTCATCCTAGCCTTCTAATAATCAAAATTACTACCGGTGAAAAGAGGTGGTCTAGTGGTGGATTGTCCCTCTAACATATGCACATTCATTGAAGCCTCCATAAGATCTTTTCTCTAAGGTGGTTAGACCAAAAACTAATATAGAGACCAAGCTCTGATACCAATTGCTGGATCCTAGGGGGGTGATTAGGGTCTTAAGGCTATAATAGTTCAATAAAAAATGAGACAAGCAACAAACCACAAAATGAACAACTATAACAAACGAGATAGAGTTAGAAATCGTTATCCAAGTGACGCGTGATGTGTTAACGAGATTCGGCCCGCTGACCTACGTCCCCGCTCCCCACTCTCGTGGAGAATCCACTACACAACCCGGTTTGGAAGCCGGAACTTCATCTACACAACGATCTTCATAAGATCTCACAACTACACAATTGATCACCACAAGATCTAACTCCCACACAGTTGATCTCCACAAGATCAAGCTCACAACAGTACTAATGGTGTAAAAACTCTCTCTTTACAATGTTCCTATAGCAAGGAGAAAGATTACACAGAAGCTGGGATGTGAACTTGAAAACAGAGAACATGTTTGAAAGTTAGGGCTCTTTTGAAAACAGTAAAACAAGTTTGCAGGAGATTTCAAATGGACAAGAGCACTTGAGAGAAGAGGGGTATGAGAGTTTAAATTGGAGAAAACAGAGCAGTTTAAACCTATACCCAAATCCCCCAAAACCTGAAAAAATTGGCGCTTGAAATCTGTACCAAAAAGACCGTTGAGTAAGCGGCGATCGACCGTAAAAATCTCGCAGTCGACCGCGAGCCACTTTCAAGGTTCACTAAAATTCCAGAAACTTTTGCGGTCGACCGTGGCGAACGACCATGGGAATTTTTGAGTTGACGGTCGACCGTGGCGGTCGACCGTAAAAGTTTCTGCTGCCCACTCAGAAAAGAACACAGGTGCGGTCGACCGTGGCGGTCGACCGCGAACTGATACAAACTGACACTGGTTTGAAACCTATTTTTGACTCTATAAAAAATCTATAAAATATTTGGATGACTTCCAAAAATTGTGGAACTTTGTAAAATATTTTTAACAATAAAAACAAATTATTTAGAAAAGGAATTTTGCGAGTAGGTCCTCATACTTGTGAAAAATAATATTTTGTCAAAACGCTTAAAAATATAAGTATGAAAATGTGTGTGTGATATCCCAATAGCTTCAAGTGAAATCTAAAACTACTTGCCTACATTCTAGCACTAGAGAGAACAGAAAAACTAGCTAATATCCTCACATAGAATTACAATTCTTTGAGACTTGATATAGCTTGAGTTGATGAAGCTTCTCATTGCATTTGTTGTTCTCGAATTAACATTGCTTTATCACTATGCCTCCTCCTCCTTTGTATATCATCGTTGTAGTCCATATTCCATCCAATCCTCTATACATGGTACTAACAAGCTTGATATATATATTAACTACATTATCACTCAACAAACAATTAGTACCGATAATGGTGGTTGTAAAACATCATCAAAACATAAGGGCTAACACATCCGACTATCATAAAATACAATGTATATGTAAAACTCTAACCTGAACAAACAATATATATGTTAAGCACCTCAACGGCTCATGCAAATGCAACTCAATATGTGTATTCTAGTGTCCAAGCACGTGTCTCGATGTGCGGACCCAAACTTTGTATTCACAATTAACTCACGTATCAATCAAACAAAAAATGTAGCGCAACACAGATCAGTCGATCGAAAATAACTCTTCGGTCGACTAAAATACATGCACAAATATGCACATGAAAATTAATAGGGATCGGTCGACCGACTCCTTCACTTTGGTCGACAAACCCGAGCACAAATAGAATACATGTTTTACTTTTTGATTTTTGATCTACGATGCTACAAATTGCTAATTTTACATGAAGACACATAAAATAAATCTTATTTAATGTGATCAGGGTTTAGTTATCTACATGAAACACAAACATGATATCTAGTTAAGTTGTCTAAACCCTAACATGTCTATATTCATAAAAAAACATCGTGGAAACCAATGTAACTCAATGAAAACTCATATTATATTTTATTTTAGATCTTAAATTCACATTAGAGAATTCGTTTATAACTTTTTAAAGTAAAAAAAATCAAATCTTTATATCATATATCTTACGAGAACAATAATCATACTTAAACTAGGTTTAAGGCTCGTTAAAAACCAAATAACTCAATAAAAATCAATTAAAAATGGGGATAGGGTTGGAGGAGATGAAACTCGCCTCAAAACGCTGCTGGAAAACCCAAGGATGAAAGAAAACAAGTTCTCGCTCGCCAAATGCCGACAATCTCGCCCTCTTCTCGGTATTTGCTTTACAAAGCTCTCAAAATTCACCACAAATATGTTGTACGCGGCGCGGAAGCGTGACAACCAAACGGGCGTGCTTTGAGAACCAAATCAGACAAACGTCGAGATAAAGGCCAAACAAATCAAAACAACGGCACAAATCCAAACACAATAGTTTTACGTGGTTTGGCAAATTGCCTACGTCCACGGGGCAAGAAGGGGATTGGTTTTTCACTAATAGAGAAAAAAAGTACAAACTGAGATTACAAAACACTCAAACCAATCACCTAATCTCACCAACAAATCTCTTAATCTCTCCAAATAAACCCTCAAACAATTGCTCAGAAAAACTCTCCTTTTTCTGTGCTCCAAATATCCCCAACCAATCTCCAATCCAAGCCAAAGAAACACTAATTCATATGTTGGTATTTATAGCAAACACCAAACCCAAACTGAACAGGAAACCAATATTAGGCCTGACCCGTTACGCGGTCGACCATCACGGTCGACCGCGATCCAGCGATAGAGACCAAATTTGCCTACAGGGTCTCACGGTCGACTGCGACGGTCGACCGCACCAAGTCCAGGCTCATGCCTGAGCCTGTGCACGTTCGCGGTCGACCGGCCTTGCGTCGCGGTCGACCGCGCAACTCCCTAAGTGACTCCTGCGTCCCAAATGCCTGTTCTTCACCAAAACTCATCGCGGTTGCTACAAAATATACTCTAGGG